>CM076575.1:952606885-952838592 GCA_034641835.2 Pinus albicaulis | reverse complement strand
TCAGCAGAAGCAATGGGAGGAGTCCTGTTGCAGGAAAATTCAGTTATTGCATATGAATCTAGGAAACTGAAAATGCATGAACAGAATTATAGTGCCTATGATTTGGAATTTGCAGCTGTTATCCATGCTTTAAAGATGTGGAGGCACTATCTTTTGGGGAAGAAATTCACATTGATGACCGATCATATTAGTCTTAAATATTTCTTTTCCCAAATCGACCTCGAATGCAAGACAAGCTAGATGGCTGTCCTTTTTAAGTGAATTTGATATGGACATCAAGCATATCAAGGGGAAATAAAATAAAGTTGCGGATGCATTAAGTAGAAATGCTTGCCAACATTTAAACAACATTGAGAGTAGTGCCCAGATGGAGAGAGAGGAATTGGTGGGAAAAGCAGCAAATGAAGATCCCAACTATGAAGCACTCTTGGTGAAACTACAGAAAAGGGAAACAATTGATTTTACACAAAATCAAAAGGGGCTACTATGTTACAAAAACAGGTTGTATATTCCAAATGTAGAGTCATTAAAAAGAGAAATATTGGATGAATATCACAAACAGCCTTATGAAGGACATCCAGGATACCAGAAGATGTTAACAGCCTTGAAAAAAAAGCTGTTCTGGCCAGGGATGAAGAGAGATATGGCAGAGTATCTAAGTAGGTGTATGGAATGTCAACTGGTCAAAGTTGAGCATCAACATCCAGCGGGTCTTCTAAACCCTTCGCCAATTGCAGAATGGAAATGGGACACAGTATCCATGGATTTTATAACAGGACTACCTAAAACCAAATATCAACATGTTTCTGTAATGGTAGTAGTAGACACTTTAACCAAAGCTGCCCACTTTATACCAGTGAAATCTACTTTCGGAACAGCTCAAGTAGCAAATGTTTTCCTGAAGGAGATAGTAAGGCTTCATGGAGTTCCCAAAGTAATTGTTTCAGATCGAGATGCTAAATTTACAGCAACATTTTGGAAGGGATTGTTTGGAGGGATGGGTACTAAGCTAAATTTTAGTACTGCCTATCACCCTCAAACAGATGGGCAAACAGAAAGGACGAATCAAACTTTGGAGGATATGTTGCGAATGTATGTGATGGAGAGACCATCAAAGTGGGAAGAGTATCTGCATCTAGCTGAGTTTGCCTATAATAATAGCTACCAATCCTCTATTAAGATGAGTCCGTTTGAGGCACTATATGGGAAGGAAAGTGTCGTACTCTCAGCCGGAGCCAACCAAGATAAATTCTTTTTCAATGTTGGGACCTCGATGTCAGCAAGAGAGATGGAAAGAATTGTTAAACAAATATAGAGAAATATCAAGACAGCACAAGATCGACAGAAGAGCTATGCTGATAAGAAAAGAGTGCACCGAGAATTCAAAGTGGGGGATCATGTGTATTTGTGCATGAAACCCAAAAAGAGCACACTTTATGCAGGAAGTTGTGCAAAGCTGGCTCCTAGATATTGTGGGACTTTTGAAATTTTAGAAAGGGTGGGACCAGTGACTTACAAGCTGGCCTTACCACCCCATGTTAAAGTGCATGATGTGTTTCATATTTCATTACTAAAAAGATATGTGCATGATGCTTCTTACATAGTTGATTGGAATGTTGTACAGGTGGAACCAGAAGGGGAGTTTCTGCCAGAACCGCTTCAAATATTGGAGCAGGAAGAAATTGAGTTGAGAAACAGAACAGTGGCCAGAGTAAAAGTGCAGTGGAAGCACTTTACTGCTGAAGAAGCTACCTGGGAAAGGGAAGCTGAAATGATGGAGAAATATCCGTTTTTGTTTAAATGAACTCTAGCAGTTGAATAACAACACCGAGGACGGTGTTTATTTTCAAAGGGGAATATAACACCCCCAATTTGTGTGTTGAATTTTTAAAGTTAGACATTTGAACTTTAAATCCTAAAGGGGTGGACCCCAAGGGATGACTATGGTGTGAATGTATTGGCATATTTTATTTGAGGAAATAAATAAAATGATTGTGCATTTTGACCAAAAAGAGAATTGAGATCACTTGCCAAATCCACGAGGATGGATAAGGCAACAAATCCCCAAAAATCTTTCTAAAACTCCTTGAAAGAAATTTATTTAGATTTGAGGAGAATCTAAATTACCCCAATGAAGAGGAGTAGTTGGGAAGAGGTGGGATAAAGCTGGAAAAGCTGAGGAAAAGCATAAAACAACTTTAAAGAGTCCCAAAATGGAAGCCTAAAGCAACAGGAAAGAAAGCATCCTGCTATTCTGGACGCAGAATTAGAAACATGCTTTGGGGAAACATGAGCTTAAATAAGCTGCTCCTAAGAAGATCAGAGGTGGATCTGTGATGGAGGTGATCTCAGCTCGGGGGTGAGTTCTGGGAGACAAAGAGGACTCTAAGGTTGGGAGGTTGGTCAATTGCAATAGTGGTATGTTTCTGAAATTCTTGTTGATTTTGATTTGTTATGGTATGAATTGGCTACATATAAAATTTAAGGGAATTGTATGATTGATTTTAGTACTACATTTAACAGAATCCATCTTAAGGCATTCACCTTCCAGATTCTGTTTAGTTGTAGACCAGAAATCCATAGAGCAGAAACCACAGAAACTCTAAACCAAGGTTGGTTTAAATCTGAAGTTACTTAGTCTCCACAGATAATTAAATATTATCTTGTTTCCTATAGATACAATGTGATATTTTATGCTCATATGTATGCTAGAAAAATATTGTAGCCGAACTGAAGTTTACAGGGTACAAAACCAAAAAGGAAGAAAGTAAGACATTAGAATATGACATTCGAAATTGTGCTAGAAAAAGAATAATTCTACCCTATATGAGTATTATAACATTTATAAGTGTATATATTGCATTTCTAAATCTATCCTTAATCCTTGAAAACAAGTATCATAGAAAAAGACTTAATTTAAAATTTAGGTCCTCTAGTCAAGCACTACTGAATACATATAGGTATACATCAAAAGAAAAATAGAATTTAAGAGCAAGGACTTTAGAATATGTATTTTGAATTCTTATTAAACCAAAGAGTAAATCTACACTATAGAAGTGTTATAGCATTCATAGCAAATATAGGGTATATTATATTTTAAATCCATCTCTAACCCTTGAAATAAATATTATGGCAATGGATTTAATATATGCCGAATGTACACCATCAAATGAACTATCGAATCCCTGTATATGAAAAATTATATATATATTAACAAGTATCGAGAATTAACACAATTAGGTCCTTTTAACCTCGACTACAAATGAGCTATACATATCCATGAACCATATATGTCAAAAGGGAGATATAAATACAAATCCTATATATAAAACATATATGCCAAGAAGGAGACATAAATATGAAACATATATATATGAAAATATATGTCAAAAAGGGGATAAACCACGAATCAATGAAATATATATGATCTCTACAGCTAATTGAAAGAGCATATAGTCAAACTACATTAACGCGTGGGGATTAATTAAAAGACTATGTCTTTGTCCTATGTTAAACGAATCCATCGGACTGTAATGACAATTATAATCCACGGCACTTTGGGAGATCTTTCAACGTTACATAAAACGAACAGAGGTGAAAGATGAAACGATAATATGATGCGTAAATAACACAGTTCTAACCATAATTATTACGCAACAGCGTGGAAATTTTCACAGTTCTAATAATAATTATTACGAGACAACGTGTAATTATAAGGGGCCGACTATATGATTCCACACTGTATATTAGTTCTGTGCAAAATATTTGGATTTCTTTGATATGCAGAAGGATATAATGTTAAAATAAAACAGGGACGCAACCTTACCTCCGTTCGCAAAGAACGCTGTCATTATTACACCTATCTGATCACAGAGTTAAATCTTGTTAGTGCACAAAGACTATCGATGGAAGAGTTCGATTCATTAGCCATTATGCCCGTAAAATGAAACGAAACAAATCGAAATATAGTGAGTGGAACTGGTCATTAATGCCTTTGACCACAGTCACGAGGGAGTCAGTTTAACAAAACATCTGACAGTAGACGCGCTAATTAAAACAGAGTTTCTTCAGTTGCTCAGAATATATTGACTGAGGAATATAAAAAGGCCAAAACAACTGTACGATGGGGCACAGTATTGACAGGAATAGCAACTCTGAATCTTTTCCTGCAACCCCAAAGGCCGAACCCAACACACTTACGAGAGTAGAAAAAAAATTGTGATAGTTGGCAACTGTGGCCACGTCCCAATCGCTCTTGGGAAAAATCGGTACGTAGAAAGCCTGCATACCAGACCGCCGGAAGTGTTGGTTAGCAGAACATAGGGATGAATATCTAGAGTAGGTATATAGAACAAGAACAAGAAACTAAATGTAGCCGCACCATGAACAGATAGAGGAAATGGCAAGTAAAAGTATTAACAGGCTGGCGCTAGGGTAAAGGCACCACGAAGATAGGGTACTCGCCATGGATAAAATCTGGAGATACGACCATGATCTTGCGGCTGGATGATCAACATTCTTCACCCGTCATCAGAATGAACCCCGAACACATTAATTAACAATCGGAAACCTGCAACACATCCGCGAAACAAATAGTAAGTGCTTCGTAAGAATAGCTGGTAATAAGCAACAAATTGAAATTTACTAGACAGAAAAGAGATGAAGAACACATTCTACGTAGAAGGAAATCCATAAATAGCTGAATGCGAAAGAGGAATAGCCAGGTAAGGTGGTTGGCTGTAGAGTGCGAGTCGGCTATGCAAGTTCAGAAACCCTTAACTCAGCAAGACCTGAAACCATGAAATGAAGGAGACGAACAGTAATGAGGTTCGGGGCAGTCAAAGGTTAATAATGAAAACCAAACCCTAAGACGAAATCGCTAAACGTACTGGCAAAATCCTGTTCAAGGATTTTCTCAGGTACACTCCGGCGAACTCGAGTTTTTACGAAATCCCGAAGGGGATTTCAAAGATCAACGCTGAGCCGCAACCTGGGTACCCTTCTGTCAGTTTAAGATTATTTTAATTCTGTTCAGAGTACCTGGGAGGTGGGCTGCCGGCGAATTCATGAGAGGTTTCTCATCGAAAAGACCTTCCCTCTTTCCCTCTCCAGCTGTTGGTGAAACGCGTTCTCAGTACAGGAGCTGTTGTGAAAATTGTGAAATGAGTTGTCACAGTCATGAAACCGAAATACGTCAACTGGAAGCTTGTGGCGATCTCTGTTTGTACCAGTTCTTATGGGTAGGCACGCAACGCGGTCGCGCCAATGAGGCTGTCATCTACATAAAACCGGAACCTGAAATCGTTAACACGTGCGAGTATAGGTGGCAGAGTATGGGATAGGCGCAGTCTAGGGTTTTGACCGAAACCATGGTCATGTGAACGTGGTATTGTTAACCAACCCGAGCGATAACATCGGCTACTCATACGGATGAATGGCTACAATACCAGAGTTATGATAGGTTAACAACCCGTAGATCGCGCAATTTTTAAACATGCGAGTAGGATTTTATCATATATAACTATTATATGATATATCCAATCTATTACAAGGGATACTACCTGTGACAGATATATGTAGGATTTTCATATATCACCATTATATAATACATTAAACTTATTACAATGATAGCACCCTAGGAGTTCACGAATTGTAGATATTCATGTTTACCCCGTCTATCGTTTCACAGGGTTACATACATGAAGGTCGAGGTAGATTATTTGACCACTAGTTTAAATATACGAGCGCCTAGAGTAAAACGTTTGTATCCAAAATTTTGGTATAAACTTTGGATATCAAAATAATGAAATTGGTAATGATAAAGGGGTTGAATGTTACTATAGGAAATATGGTAATGATAAAAGGTCTAACTGTTATAATAGTATATAGATAAAGAGAAGTTACCATCTCTTGACCTTAATGTAAGACCAAATAATTGAGAATGAAGAAAACCTAGAAGGTACTGTAATTGAGAATGAAGAAAACCTAGAAGGTACTAATGTGGAAAATAAAAATAAAAATTGGGAGGTGTGACAAATGGTATCGGAGCCCCAGTTACAAAAATTTGGGCTGTTGTTATTGTGCTCACTAGATTCTGAATGTATTGAACATTGTAGAGATTGTTTTTTTTGTCTTACTAATCAAATGTATGAGTGTGTACAGTGGTGCTAAAATGGCTGAAGAGGGAGGAATTTATGTGGATCTGCGTGATGAGTTTGCTACTCCAGATCCCAATGCCCCGGTAATGGCTATGTTGCACAGGCTGCAACGAGAATTGGCTGAACTAAGAAGTCAGAATGACATGTTGTCATCAGCCAGTAAGGAGCAGGAAAAGCTCATCAGAGAACTAACTTCCCGGAACAGCCAGGAAGGCGAAGGTTCTGGAAAAAGAAAGATGGATGAGTCTGAGGATGAGGATGCAGCTAGACATCAACATAAGCAGAAAAGAGAAAAGTCACACATAAATTGCCCAAAACAGCAATACAGTTAAATGGCTTTACAATAGAAGTAAATTTGAACATATTGCCATTAGGATCCTATGATCTGTTGATAGGAATGGATTGGCTGGAAAAGAAGAAAGCTCTGATGAACTGTTGGGATAAAACCCTGCATTGTGTGGATGAAGAAGGGAAACCTTTTTCACTAAAAGGGAAACCAAAATCCATTTCAATAAGACAAATATCAGCCTTGCAATTAAAAAGAACAGCTAGAAAAGGATACCAAGTTTATGCAGTACATGTGGAAGAAGTAGAACAGAGGGCGGAAGAAAATCTGCTGAATGAGTTACCGGTGGTAAGAGAATTTAAAGAGGTTTTCCCAGATGAGATTCCTCATCTCCCTGCCAAAAGAGAAATTGATTTTTCCATAGATCTGGTGCCAGGAGCTACACCAGTTTCCCGAGCCCCTTATCGGATGAGTTCGCCAGAACTTATGGAGCTGAAGATGCAGCTGCAAGAATTATTGGATAAAGGTTACATTAGACCAAGTGTGTCTCCATGGGGAGCACCTATTTTATTTGTTAAAAAGAAGGATGGAACTTTTAGGATGTGCATTGATTATCGTCAACTGAACAAGTTGACCATTAAGAATAGATATCCACTTCCTAGAATTGATGGTCTTTTTGATCAAGTGAGAGGGGCCTCAGTATTTTCAAAGATTGACTTAAGGACTGGGTATCACCAGCTCAGAATCAAAGAAGAAGACATTAGCAAAACAGCTTTCCGAACCCGGTATGGACACTACGAATTTGTAGTCCTGCCTTTTGGTCTGACAAATGCCCCTGCCACCTTTATGTGCCTGATGAACAGTGTGTTAAATAAGTATTTGGATAAGTTTGTTCTAGTGTTCATAGATGATATTTTAGTCTACTCCAAAAACAAAGAGGAACACCAGGAACATTTGCGGATAGTGTTGCAAACTCTGAAAGAAAATCAGCTATATGCTAAGTTCAGTAAATGTGAATTTTACAAGGATAAGATTCAATATTTGGGTCACATTATCTCTGAAAAAGGGCTTGCAGTTGACCCTGAAAAGATAAAAGCAATTAAAGAATGGCCGATTCCAACTGATGTTTCAGCAGTAAGGTCATTCATGGGGATAGCAGGCTATTATCGTAGATTTGTGGAGAGATTTTCTGCCATAACACATCCCATCACTTCATTGCAAATAAAGGGTGTCAAGTTTGTGTGGACTGAGAAATGTCAGAACAGTTTCGAGCAGTTAAAACAAAAACTTATTTCAGCCCCTATATTAAAAATTGCTGATCCTGATAAAGAGTTTGTTGTATGTACAGATGCTTGCAGAGAAGGGCTGGGAGGAGTCCTGTTGCAGGAAAATTTAGTTATTGCATATGAATCTAGGAAATTGAAAATGCATGAACAAAATTATAGTGCATATGATTTGGAATTTGCAGCTGTTATACATGCTTTAAAAATGTGGAGGCACTATCTTCTGGGGAAGAAGTTCACATTGATGACTGATCATATTAGTCTTAAATATTTCTTTTCCCAAACTGACTTGAATGCAATGCAAGCCAGATGGCTGTCCTTTTTAAGTGAATTTGATATGGACATAAAACATATCAAGGGGAAAGAAATAAAGTTGCTGATGCATTAAGTAGAAATGCTTGTCAACATTTAAACAACATTGGGAGTAGTGCCCAGATGGAGATAGAGGAATTGGTGGGAAAAGCAGCAAATCAAGATCCCAACTATGAAGCACTCTTGGTGAAACTACAGAAAAGGGAAAAAATTGATTTTACACAAAATCAAAAAGGGCTACTATGTTACAAAAACAGGTTGTATATTCCAAATGTAGAGTCATTAAAAAGAGAAATCTTGGATGAATATCACAAACAGCCTTATGCAGGACATCCAGGATACCAGAAGATGTTAACAGCCTTGAAAAAGAAGATGTTCTGGCCAGGAATGAAGAGAGATGTGGCAGAGTATCTAAGTAGGTGTATGGAATGTCAACTGGTCAAGGTTGAGCATCAACATCCAGCAGGTCTTCTAAACCCTTTTCCAATTGCAGAATGGAAATGGGACACAGTTTCCATGGATTTTATAACAGGACTACCTAAAACCAAATACCAACATGATTCTGTAATGGTGGTAGTAGACACTTTAACTAAAGCTGCCCACTTTATACCAGTAAAATCTACTTTCGGAACAGCTCAAGTAGCAAATGTTTTCCTGAAGGAGATAGTAAGGCTTCATGGAGTTCCCAAAGTAATTGTTTTAGATCGAGATGCTAAGTTTACAGCAGCATTTTGGAAAGGATTGTTTGGAGGGATGGGTACTAAGCTGAATTTTAGTACTGCCTATCACCCTCAAACTGATGGGCAGACAGAAAGGACGAATCAAATTTTTGAGGATATGTTGAGAATGTATGTGATGGATAGACCATCAAAGTGGGAGGAGTATCTGCATTTAGCTGAATTTGCCTATAATAACAGTTACCAATCTTCTATTAAAATGAGTCCGTTTGAGGCACTATATGGAAGGAAGTGTCGTACTCCTTTGAGTTGGAGCCAACCAGAAGATAAATTAATGTTGGGACCTGATGCTTTACAAGAGATGGAGAGAATTGTTAAACAGATACAAAGAAATATCAAGACAACACAATATCGCCAGAAAAGCTATGCTGGTAAGAAAAGAGTGCACCGAGAATTCAAAGAAGGGGATCATGTGTATTTGCGCATCAAACCCAAAAAGAGCACACTTTATGCTGGAAGTTGTGCAAAACTTGCTCCTAGATATTGTGGGCCTTTTGAAATTTTAGAAAGGGTGGGACCAGTGGCTTACAAGCTGGCCTTACCACCCCATGTTAAAGTGTATGATGTGTTTCATATTTCATTACTAAAAAGATATGTGCATGATGCTTCTCACATAGTTGATTGGAATGTTGTACAGGTGGAACCAGAAGGGGAGTTTCTGCCAGAACCGCTTCAAATATTGGAGCGGGAAGAAATTGAATTGAGGAACAGAACAGTGGCCAGAGTAAAAGTGTAGTGGAAGCACTTTACTGCTGAAGAAGCTACCTGGGAAAGGGAAGCTGAAATGATGGAGAAATATCCATTTTTGTTTAAATGAACTCTAGTAGTTGAATAACAACACCGAGGACGGTGTTTATTTTCAGAGGGGGAATATGTAACACCCCCAATTTGTGTGTTGAATTTTTAAAATTAGATATTTGAACTTTAAATCCTAAGGGGAGTGGACCCCAAAGGATAATTATGGTGTGAATGTAATTTACTATTTAAATTTATGAAATAAATAAAATAATTGTGCATTTTGACCAAGATGAGAATTAGAGATCACTTGCCAAATCCATGAGGATGGATAAGGCAACAAATCCTCACTGTCTTTCAAAAATCCTTGAAAGAGATTTATTTAGATTTTGAGGAGAAATCTGAATTTCCCCAATGAAGAGGAAAGTAGTTGGGAAGAGGTAAGAAAAGCTGGAAAAGCTGAGGAAAAGCATAAAACAACTTTAAAGAATCCCAAATGGGAAGCCTAGGCTAAACAGGAAAGAAAGCATCCTGCTATTCTGGACGCAGAATTAGAAACATGCTTTGGGGAATTATGAGCTTAAATAAGCTGCTCCTAAGCAGATCAGAGGTTGATCTGTGATGGAGGTGATCTCAGCTCGGGGGTGAGTTCTGGGAGACAAAGAGGGCTCTAAGGTTGGGAGGTTGGTCATTTGCAATAGTGGTATGTTCCTGAAAATTTTGTTCATTTTGATGTATTATGGTATGAATTGGCTACATATAAAATTTAAGGGAATTTGTATGATTGATTTTAGTACTACATTTAACAAAGTCCATCCTAAGGCATTCACCTTCCAGATTCTGTTTAGTTGTAGACCAGAAATCCATAGAGCAGAAACCACAGAAACTCTAAACCAAGGTTGGTTTAAATCTGAAGTTACTTAGTCTCCACAGATAATTAAATATTATCTTGTTTCCTGTAGATACAAATGTGATATTTTATGCTCATATGTATGCTAGAAAAATATTGTAGCAGAACTGAAGTACAGGGTACAAAACCAAAAGGAAGAAAGTAAGACATTAGAATATGACATTCGAAATTGTGCTAGAAAAAGAATAATTCTACCCTATATGAGTATTATAACATTTATAAGTGTATATATTGCATTTCTAAATCTATCCTTAATCCTTGAAAACAAGTATCATAGCAAAAGACTTAATTTAAAATTTAGGTCCTCTAGTCAAGCACTACTGAATACATATAGGTATACATCAAAAGAAAAATAGAATTTAAGAGCAAGGACTTTAGAATATGTATTTTGAATTCTTATTAAACCAAAGAGTAAATCTACACTATAGAAGTGTTATAGCATTCATAGCAAATATAGGGTATATTATATTTTAAATCCATCTCTAACCCTTGAAATAAATATTATGGAAATGGATTTAATATATGCCGAATGTACACCATCAAATGAACTATCGAATCCCTGTATATGAAAAATTATATATATATTAACAAGTATCGAGAATTAACACAATTAGGTCCTTTTAACCTCGACTACAAATGAGCTATACATATCCATGAACCATATATGTCAAAAGGGAGATATAAATACAAATCCTATATATAAAACATATATGCCAAGAAGGAGACATAAATATGAAACATATATATATGAAAATATATGTCAAAAAGGGGATAAACCACGAATCAATGAAATATATATGATCTCTACAGCTAATTGAAAGAGCATATAGTCAAACTACATTAACGCGTGGGGATTAATTAAAAGACTATGTCTTTGTCCTATGTTAAACGAATCCATCGGACTGTAATGACAATTATAATCCACGGCACTTTGGGAGATCTTTCAACGTTACATAAAACGAACAGAGGTGAAAGATGAAACGATAATATGATGCGTAAATAACACAGTTCTAACCATAATTATTACGCAACAGCGTGGAAATTTTCACAGTTCTAATAATAATTATTACGAGACAACGTGTAATTATAAGGGGCCGACTATATGATTCCACACTGTATATTAGTTCTGTGCAAAATATTTGGATTTCTTTGATATGCAGAAGGATATAATGTTAAAATAAAACAGGGACGCAACCTTACCTCCGTTCGCAAAGAACGCTGTCATTATTACACCTATCTGATCACAGAGTTAAATCTTGTTAGTGCACAAAGACTATCGATGGAAGAGTTCGATTCATTAGCCATTATGCCCGTAAAATGAAACGAAACAAATCGAAATATAGTGAGTGGAACTGGTCATTAATGCCTTTGACCACAGTCACGAGGGAGTCAGTTTAACAAAACATCTGACAGTAGACGCGCTAATTAAAACAGAGTTTCTTCAGTTGCTCAGAATATATTGACTGAGGAATATAAAAAGGCCAAAACAACTGTACGATGGGGCACAGTATTGACAGGAATAGCAACTCTGAATCTTTTCCTGCAACCCCAAAGGCCGAACCCAACACACTTACGAGAGTAGAAAAAAAATTGTGATAGTTGGCAACTGTGGCCACGTCCCAATCGCTCTTGGGAAAAATCGGTACGTAGAAAGCCTGCATACCAGACCGCCGGAAGTGTTGGTTAGCAGAACATAGGGATGAATATCTAGAGTAGGTATATAGAACAAGAACAAGAAACTAAATGTAGCCGCACCATGAACAGATAGAGGAAATGGCAAGTAAAAGTATTAACAGGCTGGCGCTAGGGTAAAGGCACCACGAAGATAGGGTACTCGCCATGGATAAAATCTGGAGATACGACCACGATCTTGCGGCTGGATGATCAACATTCTTCACCCGTCATCAGAATGAACCTCGAACACATTAATTTACAATCGGAAACCTGCAACACATCCGCGAAACAAACAGTAAGTGCGTCGTAAGAATAGCTGGTAATAAGCAACAAAATGAAATTTACTAGACAGAAAAGAGATGAAGAACACATTCTACGTAGAAGGAAATCCATAAATAGCTGAATGCGAAAGAGGAATAGCCAGGTAAGGTGGTTGGCTGTAGAGTGCGAGTCGGCTATGCAAGTTCAGAAACCCTTAACTCAGCAAGACCTGAAACCATGAAATGAAGGAGACGAACAGTAATGAGGTTCGGGGCAGTCAAAGGTTAATAATGAAAACCAAACCCTAAGACGAAATCGCTAAACGTACTGGCAAAATCCTGTTCAAGGATTTTCTCAGGTACACTCCGGCGAACTCGAGTTTTTACGAAATCCCGAAGGGGATTTCAAAGATCAACGCTGAGCCGCAACCTTGGTACCCTTCTATCAGTTTAAGATTATTTTCATTCTGTTCAGAGTACCTGGGAGGCGGGCTGCTGGCGAATTCATGAGAGGTTTCTCATCGAAAAGACCTTCCCTCTTTCCCTCTCCAGCTGTTGGTGAAACGCGTTCTCAGTACAGGAGCTGTTGTGAAAATTGTGAAATGAGTTGTCACAGTCATGAAACCGAAATACGTCAACTGGAAGCTTGTGGCGATCTCTGTTTGTACCAGTTCTTATGGGTAGGCACGCAACGCGGTCGCGCCAATGAGGCTGTCATCTACATAAAACCGGAACCTGAAATCGTTAACACGTGCGAGTATAGGTGGCAGAGTATGGGATAGGCGCAGTCTAGGGTTTTGACCGAAACCATGGTCATGTGAACGTGGTATTGTTAACCAACCCGAGCGATAACATCGGCTACTCATACGGATGAATGGCTACAATACCAGAGTTATGATAGGTTAACAACCCGTAGATCGCGCAATTTTTAAACATGCGAGTAGGATTTTATCATATATAACTATTATATGATATATCCAATCTATTACAAGGGATACTACCTGTGACAGATATATGTAGGATTTTCATATATCACCATTATATAATACATTAAACTTATTACAATGATAGCACCCTAGGAGTTCACGAATTGTAGATATTCATGTTTACCGGTCTATCGTGTCACGAAGTTACATACATGAAGGATCGAGTGGGTGTTGAGCTCTAGTTAAATATACGAGCGCCTAGAGTAAAACGTTTGTATCAAAATTTTAGTATAAACTTTGGATATCAAAATAATAAGGAGGTGGTAAGGATAAAGAGGTTGAATATTTCACTATGAAATATGGTAATGATAAAAGGTCTAAACATTTATAATAGTATATAGATAAGAAATTTTTCTTCTCTTGACCTTAATGTAAGACCAAATGCTGAATGGAAAAAAACCTAGAAGGAAGTCTTGTAATTGAGAATGAAGAAAACCTAGAAAGTCTCTTAATAAATTGAGAATGAAGAAAACTAGAAGGTACGTAATTGAGAATATGAAGAAAGCCTAGAAGGTACTAATGTGGAAAAAAAATAAAAAAAAAAATTTGGGAGGTGTGACAAGGTCATTAATAAAAATGAAGATATTACAGCTGTTGATGTACATTGGTATGCCACAAGTACCCACACTATCAATGGTGTGTAAAAGCCAGAGATGGTAGTTGAAAAAAACATGGCAGAAAGAGAAAAATAAAGGGCACAAGTTTAAATTGTCGCTGCACAGATGTCTTAAAATAGGAGGATGTTGACATACTTGTGTATGACTTCAATTTGACAAGAGAGGAACTCTTTCATTGAAGACCATAAATATTTTGAAGAAATTGCTACCAAAAAAATTACTGTTGAGATGGGACTCTGCAGAATGTAGTCGTAGATCTACAAGACATTTGAACTCTGAAATGGTGGGCATGCATGTTGACTCAGATGGAGCACTAGTTGATGAAAGAGAAGAATATGGATCATCTTCATCTGCATCGAGTCATTCATCTGAATATGTAGGTTCTGATGGTGTGCCAGAACCTATGGTTGATTTTGAATAATTGTCTAAGACACTTTCATGTAATTGATGTTTGCATGGTAGCTTGAAATAAATATTTTGACTTCCATCTGATTTTTCATGAAGTTATGAGGCATTTATATTTTTGTTGGATTATATGTTTTAATTATGAAGAATTCATATCTTTAGAATATCCACAGCGCAACAATGAATTACAAAAATATTTTATGTTATGTTCAATGTACCAATGTTGATATTGTGATAAAAGTAAAAAATAAAATAGAAATTAATGTTGAATTTTTAGATTATGCACTGATATTTCCATGATATTATGTATTGTTACCATTTG
The DNA here is from genome assembly GCA_034641835.2 of Pinus albicaulis. Taxonomy (NCBI): domain Eukaryota; kingdom Viridiplantae; phylum Streptophyta; class Pinopsida; order Pinales; family Pinaceae; genus Pinus; species Pinus albicaulis. Next base: position 952,823,907 of record CM076575.1, on the reverse strand, counting down.
GTATAGGATACTTTTAAAAATTATAAAAATTATATGCCTCATTGAAATGGGACACTTTGTTTTGATGCTTGATTTTTAGGTTTTGGTTGCAATTAGATTTAGATTTTTCTTATGCTAAGATTTGAAAAGAGATATAGTTTTATCCTTTAAAATTAAAACTACTCTTGGAATAATAAATATTTCATTTACTTGTTCATTTTTAAAAATTGTTTAAGTCATATAATTTCTCCATAATTTCAAGGTTCAAGTATATCGAATACTTAAGATTTAAAAACTCAAGATTTATAACTTTTCATTAAGGTTTTTATGCTCTATGAAATTTTATCTTTAATATTATGGTTGAAAACAATTACAATTTTGGGGTTGTTTAGAGTCAAGATATTTTATCTGTAACAACATGGATGAAAATTGTTCGAAATGATAAGGCCTTCAGACATGATTTTGTTAATATTTAACATCATGTATCAAATTTTTTATAATTTTACGATTTTTCAATGTCCTAATATGTTGTCTTTAATTCCATTTTTACAATGTGTCAAAAGTGTGACACAATGTTTTTTTTGTTATTCCAACATCAACTCGTTTTTCTTTGAGGGTGTTTTTTCAATCCTTTTTTTAAGAAACAATTTATTTTTTAGCATAATTTTATAAAATTTTGAAATTTGACCTTGAGAAAAAACCAAATGCGTTATGGAATACACACTTGTTTTTTTTGGGGCTTTTTTTCATGTTTTTTGAGTCCTTGGCTAGAGTTCCCGTTTGATCGGTAACTATGTTAACACATACTTAATCTATATTGGCATGATTAAACATAATAATAGTATGTCTCAAATAACTATGTAATCCACCTATGTATTTAAGAAGAGTATCTTGTGAAATCAAATTAACACCCATTAAAGCTCTTCTTCTAAATTCTTGTGTGTAACTTTGGACATTCTCAACTTTAGCTTGTGTAAAATTTTTCCAATCCATAATTTCTTTTTGTATGTAAGCTATGGATAAAATTTCCTTCTTAATGCAGCTATAAAATCATTCCAAGAAGATATATTTTTACTAATTTTCTTCAAATCTTCTTAAGTTTTCGATTCTCACTAGATGAGGGTTTCACCTCCTAATCAAAGAGAAGCAAGATGGATCTTTGTGACATCATCATAAATCTTTTAAATCCTGCAATGGACTTCAATTTGACTAATCTAATTATCCAATGTTTCAACATTTAGTTCCCCGTTGTACATAGGAAATTCAAACTTGAAATCAAGCTTAATCAAAGGAGACTTAGCATGTCCTTTTGGACATGGAGGAGTACATCTATGAGTTGAAGGATGTGAAGAAGGAGGTGAGGATGGAGGTTTAGATGGAGGTGAAGGAGGAGGTGGAGGTGGAGGCTTGCTCCCATCACCACCATTACCTTTTGGTTGATTAGAGTTTTCTCCTTGTAACCTTTTTTTCCTCCCATTATGCAACACTTTCACCATCTCAATCATATCATAGAAAGTATTTCTAAAAGCTCTCTCATCCTCGGTCATCAATTCTCGACCTCGTCCTTCTTCATATGCCATGAATTGTGTATTTTATGGCCTCCTTGAACAAATTTAAGGGTTTGGTTCTTCAATCACTCCTTCTCCTCTTATCAATTTAGACCTTGTAATATTTCAAGAAAAACATTTGCAAAAAATGTCAAACCTTCACAAAAACCATGCTTTGATACCAAACTGATCTGAAATTAAAATTGAAGGTTTCATGTAAATTTTTGCAAGCTATTTGATGTCTTATGGGAAATGGATCGAGATTGAAAAAGCAAAAAAACTAAGTTAATTTTTTCAGATTATAACAGTTAAAAATGGATAATAAGAAGCATCAGAACACAATAGTTTGATGACGTAGTTCACCCCTCCTGGGCTACGTCTCCAGGTCCATCTTCCGATGAAGAACCTTTATATTACATGCTCAAATGTTAAGTTACATCAACATAAAATGATCAAATTGAAAAAAAAATACTATCATTGCATCCAAAAATCCCAAAATCCCCTGTGTAGGCTCTTCTTGGGCTCAAAAAGGCTAAACAATGACCAAGTTAGGCCTATTTCTCCATTCTTCCTGTTAACTACTATACAAAACTGACTGCTCTACAAATTGGGAAACGAAATATCCTTTAGAGGACTGGTAAGAAAAAAATTTTGTTACCCAAAGATCGCGGATTCGGCCCATGAATCCCATCATGTCGGGTGCAATTTGTCGAACCATTAATAATTTTTTTAATAAAAATTTGGTCGAGCCCTTTTATTATCTCCCCGCTCTCAGTAACATAGGCCATATGACCTGGAGCTAAGCACGGGTTGAGTGCCATGTTCCCACAACCCCTGAACTTCCGTCGGTGGTCACAACTTTGTCAAAAAAAAATTGGTGCAAAAAACCCATACACTTGGCGCCCTCTCATAGGGCCAGCTGGCGCCCTCTGATTGGCCCATGTGGTGACTTATGATTTGCCACGTGCCCCTCTGTCACTGGTCCAAGCTGTTAATCGTACACTACCTAGTCAACCATGCAAGTTGACTTTTTTACTATTAGCCAAAAACTTCAAAACATGATAACTTCATCATACCATATTGGATTGAGACGATTCAAGCTTCATTTGAATCAGAACGACCAGATATTTTATTTTGCATTGGTTTTGAAATATTTTGAATATTTTCATTTTTCAACATATTTTTGATCCCCTCGATCACCATGCGGATTGAATCCACCACTTTGAGTTGTTTCACAAATGGGTTATGTTTTTAAATACACAATTGATAAATATTTATAAAACCTAGAATTTACCAAATAGATTATGGTAAGGTATATATCGAGAAGCATTAAAATGTTCAAGACCGTTATGTTGATCTTCTTCTTTGTATCATGTATGGTTTCTATCATGTCCTTCCTTCGAGAACTAAAAGGTTAGCACATAGTAATAAAAAAAGTGATTTTTTTTAATAATTCCTATAAAGTTTGAACACACATATATATAGATATAGATATTGATATTGAACTTGAAAAAAATTCTTACATTATACTTCCTCATTGTTCACTCATGGTTAGCAAATAGTGATTCACCTTGTAATTACATATATACATAGGACTGCCATCTAACCCCTTTTTATTTTACCTTGAAGTTGTGTACATGGTAGCATCAACTAAAGATTAGCGCCTATAGTTAATTACGATCCATCACCCCTGAAGTAATACCTTGAGTGATGAATTTAAGTAGCCCGACTTCCCTTGCTTGGTTAGGCTTCGAATATTTTACTTATGCTTTGATTATGAAAACCTATGGTTATATTTATGCATACCAATGATGCCCCTTTTGAGTGAGGTAGGTTTAACTAATACCTCTTGACTCGAGGATTAATTTCTTCTCAACGCAATTTGGTTAAGGTTTTACCATAGCATTTTAATCGTCGTCTCATGAACATTCTCGAACCGAGTTGTACATCATTCAAAAAGATATTATTGAGAGTTAATCTACACCTCACACCTGGCAAGGTTTTGGTCCAATGGTGGAATTCTCAATTGACCGGTAGAGGTGGTAACCACGTCTGGGGTTTCTACTCCACCTAGTTGTTTGCCTCCTTCGTATGTGGAGGAAGAAATATATAGCCCCTCGTCTCTTAGGGTTTTCTATTGTTAAAATAGTTATCCTGGGGTTTTGGAAGATTAAAACCACCATTTAAGGTGCATATAGATTCCTGGAGTCATGTGTTTAACCTCGTACCCTTCCACTTCTATTTTTTTTCTTTCTTGGTGGTTTATCAATTGACACATCACTATTCCCTCCAACTCCTTGGCACTTATAGATATTGTGCTTCCACATGTCAGCATATGATTAGTTTTCTCTCCCCCATATTGATTAAGGAAACATTGCCCCACTAATCCCATAAGTGCACAATGTAGGTAAGATTTTTAGTGTATTTCTTTTCTGCGTGACATGAGGTTTTCACAACCAACATGGCATAGGGATTTCTTTCTACCGACCGATATGTGGGTGGTTACACCCTGCTAGGGTTATCATAATGTGTACATCTTTTTAAATTAAGTCTTCAATCCTTTTATTTTCATTTTTTTAACCAAACCCTGGGCATTATCTTCTCTCTGCATGAACGTTATAATCGATGCGTTCTAAAGCCTCTCTCTACTTCATATAGTCTTTACCAGCAACGACATTCTAGGTTTTCCTTTCTTCAGATTTCTCCTGTTATAATGTTACCGAGGGATTTCTTCCAGTGGAGGTATCAACATGAGGTTTATGGTTCCGTTTACGCTAGTAGGAAAAAGGAATAACTTCGAATATGTTGCGTATACCTTTGTTTTCTTGCGGACATCGTGACCTCACAACCATTAGTTGTCATGATTTTGTTATTTATTCATATTGAAGTGATACAGTTGTAGGTCTATAAAAAAATTTAAACGTAGTTGTATAAAAAAATTCATGGCTACAGACCTACAGACCTTCAGGTCTTATTACTGTATATTTTTTTATTTTTTTTTGAAATGGGTTAAATGGAAACTGTGGTATTATTTGGAATTTCGAGTGATTGTTGATGTTCCTTTCGCTCTTGCTCAAATTGATAAATTTTATCCTTCCCGTTGAATGTTAAATCCTTACATGCTATATGTTACACACAACGAAAATTTCTTAATTATTTTCTTCGAAAAGGGGAACACTTGGAAGTTATTTTATTCAAGATTTGTCTAGGCTTGTTAACAGACTCATATATTTGTCAATAATGTGCTTATAATAACATATTTTTTTGTTAAATTTTATATATAATTTTCTATAGATTAGCATAATCACATTTACCAATGTGATTGATATACTAGGATAGGCCTATATGAAATAGATTTACAACCACATTCACTAATATGTTGATATACCTAGATAGACCTATATCCACCACCCACCACATGTATTTTACCAAAATAATAATTATATATTTATGAATATAATTACCAATATATCTTATATATCTACTTGTAATATATTAATAATATAAACTATATTGATACTATACATTAAACTTATATATATATATATATATATATATATATATATATATATATATATATATATATTAGTTTAATATATAATATTTTATTATTTGATAATAAAATATTATTAAATTTTTTCAATACATTAATAGTTATAACTCAAACTATACTAAAATTAAAATATAACATAATACTAGTATTTTATTAATATTATAATCCAAAAGCACTAATAACTTCAAGGGTCTAATATTATAAACTTAAGGAATTGGTGAACCCAAGGAGAGAATGTTAAAAAGTTAATAGATTAAGAAGCCCAAGGGATCCATATTAAAAAGAGAATAGAATAATAAAGCCTATGAATTAATATTTTAAATACAAATGAATGATAAAATTACATGATTATTAATATTATAAACCAAAGAGAACAATCAACTTTAAGGATTGTTAATATTATAAACCCAATGAATTCAAAATATAAAGGATTAATAAATCAAATAGATTGATATTAAAAACCAAATGAGATAATAAACCCAAGGGATCAATAAGACCAAGGGATTAATATTAAAAAGACAAGAAATTAATAAACCCCAATAATTAATATTTTAAACTCAAAAAACTAGGATATTAATACCATAATAATCAATATTTTAAACTCAAGAGATTAATAAACCCAAGGGATCAATATTAAAAACATAAAAGATTACTAAACCCTAAGAATAAATTTTTTAAACTAAAAAACCTAAGCAATTAATGAACCCTAATAATTAATATTTTAAATTAAATAGATTAATAAACCCAAGACATTATTTATTATAAACCAAAAGAAGTAATAAACCCAAGGGTTTAATACTATAAACCAAATTAATTGGTGAACCCAAGGGATAAATATTAATATTATAAACCAAGAAATTAATAAACCCTAATAATTAATATTTTAAACTCAAGATACTAATAAACACTAAGAAATAATATTATAAACTCAAGAGATTAGTAAACCCAAGGGATTATTAATATTATAAACGAAAAGAACTAATAAAGAAAAGGGTTTGATATTACAAACCAAAGGAATTGGCGAATTCAGAAGATAAATATTAAAGACATAAGTGATCAATAAGGCCAATGGATCAATATTAATAACACAAGAGATTAAAAAATCCTAAGAATTAATATTTTTAACTCAAAAACCTAAGAAATTAATAAACCCTAAAAATTGATATTTTTAACTCAAGAGATTCTAAGACCCAAGTGTGGTTTAATATTATAAACAAAAATAAATAATAAACCAAATGGTTTTATGTCATAAACATAAGTAATTGGTGAACCCAATGGATAAATATTAAAAACCTAAGAGATAAAGAAGGCGAAGGGATCAATATGAAAAACATAAGAGATTAATAAAGCCTGCAAATTAATATCTTAAACAAAAAGGTATGATAAACTCACATGATTATTAATATTATAAACTCAAGGGAATAATATTAAACCTAAGATATTAATATTATAGATATCAATTATATAAAAACCTTTAGATAAATACTATAAACCGTAAAATAAACATGGTTGAGCATCTTTGACTTAAACATTGAGACAATTATTGTCATAATGCGACGTAGGACGAAGAATGACCATGGTTTGACATGGTTGATTTTCATATTGAGACAATATTTGTCACAATGTGACATTCGACCATGGAAGGCCTTGATTGACTATGACTACCTATGATTAATAATGGTAGCACATGGTTGATTTTCATATAGAGACAATGTTTTTCATAATGTGACATTGGACTATGCATTAATATTAAAATGTATGACTAATATTTAATGCCTAATATTACCAACTCAAACAATTGGGAAACTCAATGGATTAATAAACCCTAATAATTAATATCTTAAACTCAAAACGTAAGAAATGAATAAACCCTAAGAATTAATAATTTATACTGAAGAAATTAATAAACTGAAGGGATTATTAATATTATAAACCAAAAGAACTAATATACCCAATGGTTTAATATTATAAACCAAAGGAATTGGTGAACCTAAGGGATAAATATTAATATTATAAACCAAGAAATTAGAAAAGCATAAGAATTAATATTTTAAAGTCAAGAGATTAATAAACCCTAAGACTTAATATTTTAAACTTAAGAGATTAATAAACCCAAGGAGTTATTAATATTATAAACCAAAATAATAAACCTAAGGGTTTAATATTACAAACAAAAGGAATTGGTGAGCCGAAGGGATAAATATTAAAGACCTAAGGGATCAATAACGCCAAGGGATCAATATTAAAAACAGAAGATATCAATAAACCCTAAGAATCAATATAGTGAAGCGAAATATTATAATCCCCAATGTTATAAACTGTAAATATTAAACACAATATTATAAACCCTAATATTAAACCCAGATATTATAAACACAATATTAACCCCTAATTATAAACGATATATATTAAAATCTATATTATAACCCAACATATTACATCATAATTAAAATCATAATATTAGAACTCAAAAGATTAATAAACCTAAGGGATTATTAATATTATAAAACAAAAGAACTAATAAACGCAAGGGTTTAATATTATAAACCGAAGGAACCCGTGAACTGAGGGGATAAATATTAAAAACCTACATGATCAATAAGGCCCAGGGATCAATATTAAAAACAAAAAAGATTATTAAACCCTAAAAAGAAAATTTTTAAACTCAAAAACCTAAGAAATTAATAAACCCTAATAATTAATGTTTTGAATTAAATAGATTGATAAACCTAATAAATTATTAATATTATAAACCAAAAGAAGTAATAGACCCAAAGGTTTAATATTATATACCAAAGTAATTGGTGAACCCAAGGGATAAATATTAACATTATAAACCAAGAAATTAATACACCCTAATAATTAATATTTTAAACTCAAGATATTAATAAACTCTAAGAATTAATATTTTAAACTCAAGTGATTAATAAACCAAGGGGTTATTAATATTTTAAAGATAAAAAAATAATAACACCAATAGTTTGATATTACAAACCAAAGGAATTGGTGAATCAAAAGGATAAATATTAAAAAAATAAGGGATCAATAAGGCCAAGGGATCAATATTAAAAACACCAGAGATTAATAAAGCCTCAGAATTAATATTTTATCTCAAAAACCTAATAAATTAATAAACCCTAAGAATTAATATTTTTAACTAAAGAGATTCTTAGATCCAATAAAGGTTTAATTTATAAATGAAAAAAACTAATAAACACAAGGGATTTATATTATAAACCCAAGGAATTGGTGAACCCAAGGGATAAATATTTAAAACCTAAGTGATCAATAAGGCGAAGGGATCAATATGAAAAACATAAGAGATTAATAAAGCCAAAAATTTAATACCTTAAACAAAAAAGTTTGATAAACTCACATGATTAATAATATTATAAACTCAAGGGAATAATATTAAGCCTAAGATATTAATATTATAAACCTCAACTATATAAAATCCTTTAGATAAATATTATAAACCTCAAGTATATAAAAATCTTTAGATAAATACTATAAACCATAAAATAAACATGGTTGAGCATGCTTGATTTAAACATTAAGACAATTGTTGTCACAATGCGAAGTTGGATGAAAAATGACCATGGTTTTACATGGTTGATTTTCATATTGAGACAATCTTTGTCACAATGTGACATTCGACTATGGAAGACCTTCACTCACTACAACTAACTATGATTAATAATGATAGCCCATGGCTCATTTTAATATTGAGACGATGTTTTTCATAATGTTGCATTGGACCATGCATTAATATTAAAGTGTAAAACTAATATTTAACACCTAATATTACCAACCCTAATAATTAATATCTTAAACTTAAAACGTAAAAAACAAATAAACCGTAGAAATTAATTATTTAAAGTAAAGAGACTAATAAACCAAAGGGATTATTAATATTATAAACCAAAAGAACTAATAAACCCAAGGGTTTAATATTATAAACCAAAGGAGTTGGTGAACCCAAGGGATAAATATTAATATTATAAACCAAGAAATTAATAAAGCATAAGAATTAATATTTTAAACTCAAGAGATTAATAAACCTTAAGAATTAATATTTTAATCTTAAGATATTAGTAAACCCAAGGGGTTATTAATATTATAAACCAACATAATAAACCCAAGATTTTAATATTACAAACCAAAGGAATTGGTGAACCCAACGGATAAATATTAAAGACCTAAGGGATCAATAACGCCAAGGAATCAATATTAAAAACAAAAGAGATCAATAAACCCTAAGAATCAATATTATGAACCGAAATATTATAATCCCCAATGTTATAAACTCTAAATATTAAACATAATATTATAAACCCTAATATTAAACCCAAATATTATAAACCCAATATTAACCCCTAATTATAAACGATATATATTAGAATCTATATTATAACCCAACAGATTACGCCATAATGTAAATCATAATATTAAGACTCAAAAGATTAATAAATCCAAGGGATTATTAATATTATAAACCAAAAGAACTAATAAATGCAAGGGTTTAATATTATAAACCAAAGGAATAAGTGAACTGAGGGGATAAATATTAAAAACCTACATGATCAATAAGGCCAAGGGATCAATATTAAAAACAAAAAAGATTATTAAAACCTAAGAATAATTTTTTTAAACTCAAAAACTTAAGAAATTAATAAACCCTAATAATTAATATTTTAAATAAAATAGATTAATAAACCCAAGACATTATTAATATTATAAACCAAAAGAAGTAGTAAACTCAAGGGTTTAGTATTATAAACGAAATTAATTGGTGAACACAAGGGATAAATATTAATATTATAAACCAAGAAATTACTACACCCTAAAAATTAATGTTTTAAACTCAAGAAATTAACAAACCCTAAGAATTGATATTTTAAACTCAAGATATTAATAAACCCAATGGGTTATTAATATTATTAACATAAAGAACTAATAACACCAAGGGTTTGATATTACAAACCAAAGGAATTGGTGAACTGAAGGGATAAATATTAAAAATCTAAGGTATGAACAAGGTAAAGGGATCAATATTAAAAATGCAAGAGATTAGTAAAGCCTAAGAATTAATATTTTTATCTCAAAACTCTAAGAAATTAATAAACCCTAAGAATTGTTATTTTTAACTCAAGAGATTCTAAGACCCAAGGGTGGTTTAATATTATAAACGAAAATAACTAATAAACCCAAGGGTTTTATATTATAAACCACAAGAATTGGTGAACCTAAGGGATAAATATTAAAAACCTAAGGGATCAATAAGGTGAAGGGTTCAACATGAAAAACATAAGAGATTAATAAAGCCTAAACATTAATATCTTAAACAAAAAGGTTTGATAAAATCACATGATTAATAATATTATAAACTCAAGGGAATAATATTAAACCTAAAATGTTAATATTATAAAACTCAAGTATATAAAAACCTTTAGATAAATATTATAAACTTCATGTATATAAAAATATTTAGATAAATACTATAAACCGTAAAATAAACAGGGATGAGCATGCTTGATTTAAACATTGAGACAATTGTTGTCACAATGCAACGTTGGACGAAGAATGACCATGGTTTTCCATGGTTGATTTTCATATTCAGACAACCTTTGTCACAATGTGACATTCGACCATGGAAGACCTTCATTGACTACGACTAGCTATGATTAACAATGGTAGCCCATGGCTCATTTTCATATTGAGACAATGTTTTTCATAATGTGACATTCGACAATGCATTAATATTAAAGTGTAAGACTAATATTTAACAACTAATATTACCAACCTAAAGAATTAGAAAACTCAAGGGACGAATAAACTCTAATAATTAATATCTTAAACTCAAAACCTAAGAAATTAATAAACCCTACGAATTAATAATTTAAAGTGAAGAGATTAATAAACAGAAGAGATTATTAATAATATAAACCAAAAGAACTATTAAACCTATGGGTTTAATATTATAAACCAAAGGAATTGGTGAGCCGAAGAGATAAATATTAATATTATAAACCAAGATATTAATAAAGCATAAGAATTAATACTTTAAACTCAAGAGATTAATACACCATAAGGATTAATATTTTAAACTGAAGAGATTAATAAATCCAAGGGGTTATTAATATTATAAACTAAAAGAACTAATAAACCCAAGGATTTAATATTACAAACCAAATAAATTCATGAACCCAAGGGATAAATATTAAATACCTAAGGGATCAATATTAAAAACACAAGAGATCAATAAACTCTAATAATGAATATTATGAACTGAAATTTTATAATCCCCAATGTTATAAGCTCTAAATATTAATCACAATATTATAAACCCTAATATTAAACTCACATATTATAAACCTAATATTAAAGCCTAATTATAAACCTTATATATTAGAGTATATATTATAACACAACATATTACTCCATAATGTAAATCATAATATTAAAACCAAATATTATAAGCCCTATATATATTAAAAACTCAATATTATAAACTCTAATATTAAACCATATATTATAAGATTTACTATTAAACCCAATAATATAAACCTTAATATTATACTCAATAATTGTCTCAATTATGACAATAATTGTCTCAATGTTTAACCACCTCTCATGAGGTTTCATCTTCGCTCACCTTGGTGACTTTTATATAAATATTTTAATTAATATATTATCAAGTATTTTAATTAATATTATTAAATATTTAAAATTAATTAACTTAATATTACTATTAGTTAATATGAAAATATTAATTAAAAAATTAAAAAATTAGCGTTTATTGTAATTGAACATTTTTATATAAATATTTTTAATTAATATATTGTCAAATATTTTAATTGATGTTCTTAAACATTTTAATGTTTTTATAAATGTTATCAATGTTTCATATAATGTTAAAAATAAATTAATTAAAATTAAAATTAATTAATGTTAATGTTTTAATTAATTAATATTAATATTAATTGTTGTTTTAATAATTTAATTAATTAATGTTGTATTAATTTATTTCTTTAAACATGTTTAAGTTAATGTTATTAAACATTTTTAAATAAATATTTTAATTAATGCATTGTCAAAAGTTTTATTTAATATTTTAAAGTCAAAAACATTTAAGTATAATTCCAACATCTTATTATTATTATTATTATTATTAACCAAATCTCAATATATTCATGTTTAGATATATTTGAATAATGTAGTTAAATATAATAGTTATGTATTAATGACTTAATCAATATGTCAATGTAATAATGGAAATACAATAATTATTTCACTTTATTATTAATTAATATTAATAGATTTTTAATTAATGTTTAATGTTATTAAACATTTTTTATATAAAATTTTTAATTATGAATTAATATTTTAATTAATAATGTTTAATGCTCCAATTTATTAATATTTAATATTTTAATTAATTAATGTATATTAATTATGGATTGCATTAAAATACAATTTACTCATCTGGAATGATCAAGTAGATTTTTTTTATGCTTACAAGGTTAAAATATTATTAAAATAAATTCTAAATTTAAAATAATTTATTATTATTATGATTATTATTTTATATAATAATAATAATAATTTAATAATATAATAATATAATATAATTGTATTAAAATATTTATTATAATTTAATCTTATAATTTATTATTGTATTAAAATATTTTAATTAAAATTTAACTTTAAGGTTTATTCCTTATATAGCAATTATGTGTTAATGAAACTTTATTATTAAGCAAATTTTTCAATAAACCAAACTTTAATATAAATGTTGATAAAAACAAGAAGTATAATTGCATTAGTTAAGTGATATATGATCACATAATCGTCACAATTTTTTTTACAACTAATTTGTGAAACTAAAACTATATTACAATTTAAACCTACAAGTTATTAGTTATTCATTATATTGTTTAAATAATATGAAATATCATATTAAGTAAAGTAAGTCAACATTAAGGAAGTCCAAATGGGTAGCATGGACAATTGAATACTAAAGAAACAACATTTTTTTTTGAATTAATAAAAAATAAATCCACAAGAGCAAGAATAATTTAATAAAATAATATTTAGTTCTTTATAGTTAATTGTGAGTGGGCATACATTTGAATGGCATGCTAAGAGACCACCACTCCATAAACCTTATAATAATATAATATTATAATATAATTGTATTAAAATAATTATTATAATTTAATCTTAAAATTTATTAATAATACAATTATATTAAAATAATTATTATAATTTAATCTAACAATTTATTATTGTGTTAAAATAATTTTATTATAATTTAATATTAGGAGTTATCCCTATATTTCAATTCTCGAAATTGTGTGATAATGAAATCTGATTATTAATGAGAGCTTCTAATACATCAAAAGTTAACACAAATGCTGAATATAACAAGAAGTATAATTGCATTAGTTAAATGATATATTATCACATGATAGTCACAATTTCGTTTTTACATTACATTATGAAACCTAAAACTATATTATAATTTAAACCCACCATTTATTATTTATTCATTATATTGTTTAAATAATATGACATTCTAATTATCTTTTATTATCATACATCATGTCAACCCCATTAATCATTCTATATTTAATTGTTCAGATGGATACATTAAGGAAGTAAGTTGAAATGAGTAGCATGGAGACTTGAATAACCACCAACAACAAAATTTTTTAAAGTAATAAAAAATCAATCCAAAAACCATTCCATCGCAACAAGAATAATTTAATAAAATAATATTTTGTTTATTTTGTTCTTTATAGTAACGTGTGAGTGAGCATACATTTGAATGGCATGCGTATGCAACCACTAGGGTAATGGAGTGGAGGAAAAGTTTTTAAACACACACTTGCCAAGTGGTATAAGTTTGATAATGTGAACATTTATAAGTCTCAAAATTTATCCACGTTGCAATGCATCTTTTATAATTTTTTTTTTTAAATTTCATTTCTAACTAATTAGCATATATGGTTATCAACAATAGGTAGAGTAAATTTTTTAATTATGTTTTGTAAAAAATTAATTTAAGTATGGTTTAAACATGTGATTTAGATATGCAAGGAACTTATGACTTTTAATTCCATTCGTTGATGGAGTGGCGACGCTGAGAATATACCGGCATCATCCAATTCACACCATCCGATCAAAAAGATTAATTAGAAAAATGATTAAAGTAGCCAGTTCCAACAGGGGGGACGTATATCGGCGTAATAATGATTCTAATTTCTCACCCTTCCATAGTTTTTTATTATTATTATTCAATGTAATTTTCTCATGGTTAACTAATTATGTTTATACTACGCATAGAGACTGTACCAAGTGGCTGGTCCCTTTAGGTCTAACTTCTAAGTGATAACCCTAGGAACACCTCATGAGAAACTTACACATTAGTTTGTATAATTTCTTTTTATTTTTATATATAGAACATAAAAAAAATTATGTTTGGTGTTATCAATGACACATGCAATAAGCATCCAAAACAAAACATATAGAAAAGTTATTTGATCTTGAGCAATATTTTTGACACATCTTTATTTGTTTCCTTACTCTGCTACTGAGCAGTGTTCTTCCGAGACTAGCAGTTGACATTCTTCATTTGGTGCCTACAATTACACCTGCACAACAAAATCTGCATACAGAGTTCCATATTTTTCATAGACCACTACATTCATATCTTCAATATATCATTGTCACAAACCACCCATTCGTAAGCTATCTTGAAGCTTAGCTACCCTCGAGCCACTCACAAAATTTTCATAGAAATCTGAAGTGTCACTGGAAAGAAAATATAATACATTTCCTTCTTTCTTTTCTATGATCCCTCTTTAGGGAGTGTCCTTCCCTGCAAGAAAAGTGTTTCTCTCCCATGGGTGGAGTGTTAGAACATTACTATTTATTCCTCACAGTAATCACATTGCAAATGGAAAAACTAGATTTTGGGCCTTTATCTCTTGCCTCTTACTCCTTGTTATCAAATTTCTCCTTTTTTCTTTTTGTTTTATTTTCCTCTCTCGTTCCTTATTTTTTCCAAACGTTTGATGGATGAGTCAAAATTCCTCCCTCCCTTTTCTTGGAGGTAACCAACTTCATAAATTTGACTATTACTGGGATCATTTCTACTAGGTAACCAATTTTTCGCGGAAGGCATTCCCAACCCCCGATGATGAACGAACATAGACTTTTAATTATTTTATAGATCAATCATCTCCATTGAGTCTGCAAGGAATTTTATTTGTCTGAATCGTTATCTATGGTTAGGCATTGTGTAATATTGGTGTACATGCATATAGTTAGCCTTAATTAGCGTTAGTTCAACTCTAGTTACTGCATGTGATTTGAACTTATCTTTAGCTAGTTAACTCACGTGCTTACATGCGGTGTGAAATTGGCTTTAGTTAGTTAACTCTAGTGCTTGCATGTGGTGCATGTGCACATTAACAGAACATAAAGCACACTTAGCTTCAATTAGCATTAATTATCCATAGTTATTGCATGTACAACTAAGCTTAACTTAGTTGCTTTATATATTGATCTCAAACTAATATTAATGAATCAAATTCATTCTCAATTCCAATTTTATTTTCAACTTTCGCAAGTTTGTGCAATTATTCTTCAGTTAGATCAGTATTTGTACTCTAATAATTTTACATGGTATCAGAGCTACAGGGGTTTGGAGAAGGTGCATGAACAATATTTTGCAGGTTTGAAGAGCAAAGAATTGAAAATTGTTCGAATATTTCATTTGCAGATCAAAATATTGGAGAATTGCTGCAATGGAGTTCTCATCTTCAATGATTCTTACTCCATATAGCTACTTCCAATGGAAACTAGATATTTTGCTTCACCTCAGAGGCAAAGGCTTGTATCGAATAGTTATGAATATGGAATTTGAACCCTATTCCGTCGTTGAAAAATCAAAATACTTCAACAGGATGGACGAGGCTTTTGGTCTTCTATCATTGTCCATATCTCCAGCATTATGTTTCCATGTGGACACGTGCAACACTCCGAATCAGGTTTTCACAACCTTGGAGAATTTATTTGGAAAGGAGGATGAGATGCGGGCTCATATTCTCGAAAATGAGCTAAATTCCTTAGATCCAAATAGCTTTGAGAATGTTCAATATTTCTTTACGAAATTTAAATCATTGCTTCTACAACTACATGATTGTGGGATCGATAAATTAAAATAGGAAGGTCAATTGATCCTTTCTATTTTTTCTAAATTAGGTCCTGAATATGATGTTTTCATTTCAGCATTTCATACAGTTAGACTTGCAACTAGAGAAAAATGGAAAATGCACAAATTTGATGCATTTATTGAGTCTCTTATTCATGAGCACGAGAAGCTCATAAAAATGGGTTCATTAAAGTCCCCAAATGCACATGCACATGCCATGCATGAGAAAGGAAAGTCCAACTCGAAACCAAATCAGAAATACAAAGGCAAAGGAAAGGCAAGAGATTCAGATCCAAGAAAGGGAGGAAATCTGAAACCTCCAGATGATTCTTCCAGCTCCAAGGGTAAGAAGGGAAATAAAGGAAACTTCAAGTGTCCTTATTGTAATAGATGTTATCATCCTGAATCATCTTGCATGCAGAAGACTATTGATCTGATAGAAAAGACTCTTCAGCAAAATAACCTTGGTCATCACATTCCAAAAAGTGCCAAGAAGAAGATGGAGGAAAAACCATCAAAAAGAAGGGGTAATGGGCATGCTTTGATTACTATTCATTATACACCGCAATAATGGACCATCAATTTAGGAGCTTCACATTATATGGCTTCTTCGAATGAATCCTTTTCTTTTCTACATGCCTACTCATGACTTCCTATTCTGATAGGGGACAATTCTGCAGTTGGAGCAACTAGACAAGGCAAAGTGCAATTCAAAGATGGAATTTTTGGGAATGTCTTGCATATTCCAAGTATTTCTGTGAATCTTCTTTTAGTGTCTCAGATGACACACATCGGTACTGGAAGGAAAGTGGAATTTACATCAGATTCCGTGAGCATTTATGACATGAAAACCAACTTGAATATTGCATCTGGAAAGATAAATGATCAATCTCGTCTGTATACATTTTCTAATTTTGTTCCTCAATAATATTCTATTTTGCTACTTACGCATGCAAATGAAGAAAGTAGGATTTGGCACGAGAGATTTTGGAACTTGAATTTCAGATATATGCAACAGCTTAGCAAGCAAGCGATGGTCAAAGTATTGTTGACGATTGAATTTTCAAATGGTGTTTGTAATGGATGTGCTCTTTGAAAGCATTGAAAAGACAATTTCGAGAAGGGGCATGCATGGAGAGCCTCTTAACCTTTGGAACTTGTACATAGTGATCTCATGGGTCCATTTCCAGTACTTTCAATGAGAAAAGCAAGATATGTGTTGTCATTTATAGATGATGACATGAGACTCACTTGGGTTTACTTCTTAAAACTCAAGTCTGAAGTTTTTCAACATCTAAATATTTTCAAAGCGTATGTGAAAAATCATTCTGGAAAACACATCAAGATACTCGGCACAGATAATGGGATGGAATATTTCAACAACGATATCAAGAATCGTTTTAATGAAGGAGGCATAAAGTTTCATCATAAAATTCCTTACACTCCACAGTGAAATGGGGTGGCCGAAAGGAAGAATCGATCTTTGAAATAGATGGCCAATTTCATGTTGCATGCAAGATCTCTTTCATCAAAATTGTGGTTGAAATAATCAATTGTGCCTCATACATCCAAAATATATCTCCTCATAAATATGTTACTAGAAAAACACCTTTTGAGGCTTGGACTAGCATGCAACCTGAAGTCAGTCATTTACGCATTTTCAGATCTCGAGCATGGGCCCGCATTCCTATAGAGAAGAGAAAGGCTTTGGAGCTTCAAAGTAAAGCATGCATGTTTGTTGGATATTCAGATGAAGTCAAAGGGTACTACTTGATATCAACACTCAAAAGCTCCTTATTGAAAGGAGTGTAATGTTTGACAAAGATATTTTGCATGCACCAACAGATGAACTTGTTACCAAGTTTCCGTCACCACTCATTGATGAGTATGCAGATGAAAATTCGTATCAGAATTCCGATGAAGATGAGCCATTGCCTATGACACCTATTGAACCACCAATTGTTGAACATCGAGATCATACTGCCTCATGTAGTTTGGAATATTCTCGACCACCTTCAACACAAAAATGGTGTAGGACACCAAGACTTTCACTGAGTAGAAGTTTCGATTTTTGCGAGATCATCTTGGGGTAAGGGACACGAATGCCTAGCAGTTATCTTTTCTATACTTTTTTCATTATATTTTGAGGGGGGTTCTCTTCCCACTAGGTTTTCCCTCTTTCCTCTTTTCATGCATTGTATATGGGTACCTAAAATGGTCGTCTTGCCAGGACTCATTCATTTTGCATCACACTCATCTAAGTTAGGCTTAAGGGGGGGTGTTGGTGTACATACACATAGCTAGCCTTAATTAGTTTTAGTTCAACTCTAGTTATTGCATCTGATGTGCACTTGTCTTTAGCCTGTTAACTCGAGTGCTTACATCTGGTGTGAACTTGGCTTTAGTTAGTTAATTCTAGTGTTTGCATGTGGTGCAAGTGCACATTAATAGGACATAAAACACACTTAGCTTAAATTAACTTAAATTATCCATAATTATTGCATGTACAACTAAGCTTAACTTAGTTGCTTTATATATTGATTCTCAAACTAGTATTTATGAATCAAATTCATTATCAATTCCATTTTTTTTTCCAACTTTTGCAAGTTTGTGCAATTATTCTTCAGCTAGATCCCTATTTGTGCTCTAATAATTTTACATGTGAGAAAAATCTCCATGATTTGGAATTCCATGCCACAATCGATTTATGAGTTGTCCCATTTAATGAATTTAAATGCAACTATTGCTAGCTGGCGAAATACATGTCCCAGGCATGACTCGCTAGAGCCATTTGGTGTATTGATTCGTTCTTCACCCCAATATACTTGGACTGGGAGACGATACCTATATGCGAGCAGATTAAAGGTTGGAATTATGGACATGAATAATATATAGTTCAAAAGGTTTGCATGATTAGAGAAATTGTGTACTCACGTTACATATATGAAACTGGGTACTCATGTTACATATCTGAAAGAGGGATCTGCACTTGTTTTATATTTTGTAGTTGCGATACCCTATATATTTTGCAGTTGTTTTATATTTTATAGGTTTGCATGATTAGCAAAATTTCATACTCATGTTACAGATCTGAAAGAGGGATTTTTGCAATTGTTTTATATTTTGTAGTTGTTTTATATTTTATAGTATCACTGTGATTATCTATAGATGATGAAACTAAGATTGAATGTAAGGATGTACCATATCCATTTTATTATTAAATGCTTCTTTATTGGGTAGTCATCCATGCTAGAGTATCCATTTTAAATTTTTAGATATAAATAAATATAATAAAAATCGATTTACATTTCTATATGAATGTGTATAATTTTTTTTAGAAAATATTTTTTATACATTTTGTAATTTTTTCTTTAATATTTAAAAAAAAACTTTAATATAGAGTATTATCTAAATTATATGAATTTGTAATTTCTCATTGAGATGATCAAATGAGTAAGTCATTTCTTATACAAATTATATAATTTTTCATACATATTATATTAACTAAGAAAAATTCAAAACAATGATTAGTTTATATTAAATATTGAATTGATTATTTAGTTAAATTTTATTATTATTTTTTGTTACTTTATTATATTATCTTTATTATTTTATAAAAAAAAAACACTAAACTTTATAAAATTAAATAAATAAATAAAATTTCAATAAAATTATATATATATATAATTAAATAAATAAATAAAATTTGATATTGTGGTGTTAAATATTTTTAATTATTATGTAACATTATAGATTAATGTAGCCATATAATTTAAATGGTTCTATAAGCTTGTCAATGCCTTGTAATTCATGATAGACAAAAAAATATTATTAATAGCAATATATTTTTTTATAATTTAATTATAAATAATTTATAGTTGAAAATATTGGATAACATTGAACATTAATTTAAAAATATTTAGATTACTATATTAATATTAATTAATATATTAACATTACTATTACTATGAATATTAATTATTATATACCCGATGGGGGCGACTACACCTGGAGCCAGATGGAGGTGATTTGGTACATGGAGTCTGATACGCCTCCACGTGCCACATGAAGGAATTAATATGATGGACGATACACCATTCGCAACCCACTACATGCAAAGATTTATTTCGACCGAGGAACATCAAAGGGTTAATCCACAACCTTGGGCGATGAGGAGAGAGCGTCTCAAGAGGAAGTGGTTTGGTCGGTATGCACCCTGGCTCAAGCTTTGGCTAGGGGCAGAAAGACACATCGTTTATGTCGAGTTTAACTAGGAGGAGGGTCGAAACCTGTTTCAAGCATGGCCATGGGATCCAGGGGCTTGTTGGCCTTGCCGACAATGTGAATTACCCAACGTCCTGCATGGTTCATGGGTGCCTGGAATATTTTCGGGGCATCTTTGTATCCACCATGAGGAAGAGACATTATAAATTCAAATTGTGAGTGATAGTGGTCCAACCTGTGAGTTTCAGGTATATCGGGCTTCTCCAAACTCCTCAGTCTCCATTATAGCACCTGGCTCTTTCTATGCTATTGTCCTCATCACCAACATTATGGTATTTAGAAACACAGGGCTCTAGTCCAACCAAGATACGACGTGTAACGATTTTTTCAAAGTAATTTGTTGTTTTCTTCTGCAATTTTCTTGTAGTTCTCTTTGGTGTTTCTCTTTGGTCATGTGCATCGCCTCTCATGGAAGGGCGGTTAGTGGTAGTAGAATCTGCCTCATGCCCCGACAGAGGGGACGTGCTCACAGGGGTGGTGTTGGCCCACAGATAGCTAAGTGTCAACATCATGGAGGGCATAGCTCTAATTCTGAGTCTACTGAAAGTCGCCACTTAGACACAGACATGGATCTATCTCCAGCTCGCTCCCCAGGCCAAGTGGAAGCCCCAACGTTCTTGGAGTATATTGTGACCCAATTGAAAAATATTCAGCTCAATATAGACATATTGCAGGAGCAAAGGTATGCAGATAGAAACGAAATGGTAGCTTATATTAACGAATTCCACAACTTGAAAAATGAGGTCTTTGATTCAGTGGAAAGTCTCTACTGACACCATTGGCGCACAAACGACCATCTCTACTACTTGGAGGTTCAGGTGGAACACATAGATTATCACATACATGAACATGTTTCTCTCTTGTTGCACCTCCAATGTCGCCCCCCCCTTAATGTGGAATACTATGAATTGTAATTCTATCTATTTTGTGTTTGTAAACTCTAACTCGTAAGTCAACCGACAATAACCAATGACACCGGTTGTTTTGGATTTTCTCCAGGATTCATGTTTTTCAGAGGAAGGATTTAGCAAACTCCTAAGCTCGTAAAGATGCATTTTGTTTCTAATGATGCGATGATAATATAATGGTTGTTTCTTGACCCACAAAAAAAATTAATTATTATAAATAAATGAACTTATATCAATTATTAATTAATTAATACTAATAAATAAATTAATAAATTTTATTAATAAATTAATAAGATTGAATATGGCTAGCCATGGTTGAATCTAGTCAAACATGCTCAACCATGTTCAACCATGGTTAATCAATGTCAACCATCATCTACCATGATCAACCATGTTCAACAGTGATCTTCCATGGTGAAGCATGCTCCACCATCATCAACCATGGTTATAATGGTTAATCAATGTCTTTACGGTGAAAAATGATCAATGATGGTTAATCATGCTTGAATATGGTCGACCATGGTCAATGTCTTGATGGTCAACCATAATCAACTATGGTCAACCATGATCAGCCATGGTCAATGATGGTCAACCATGATCTACCATGGTTGAATTTCGTCAACCATGATCAATCTTGATTAAAATATATTTCATCATGATCAATTATGATGGTCAACGATGGAAAATCATGGTCAACTATGGCCAGTCATGGTAAATCATGGTCAACCATGTTTTATAAAATCAAACATGGTTAACCATGGTCAATCATGGTCAACCATGGTTGAATGTCACATTGTGACAAATATTTTCTCGATATGAAAATCAACCATGGACAACCATGATCAGCCATGGTCAATGATGGTCAACCATGGTTCAATTTCATCAACCATGATCAACCGTGATTAAAATCTCTTTCATCGTGATCAACTATGATGGCCAACCATTGAGAATCATGGTCAACCATGGTCGGCCATGGTCAGTCATGGTCAACAATGGTCAATCATGGTCAACCATATGGTCAACAAAGATTGTCTCGATATGAAAATAAACCATGGTCAACCATGGTCCAATGTCGCATTGTGACAAAGGTTGTCTCGTTATGAAAATGAATCATGGTCAACCATGGTCAACCGTGGTCCAACGTCACATTGTGACCAGGATTGTATCAATATGGAAATCAACCATGGTTAACCATGTTTATTTTAGTGTTTATAATATTTATTTGAGTGTTTATATACCTTGGGTTTATAATTCTTTTTCGTTGGGTTTATTACTCCCTTGGGTTTATTAATCTAAGAGTTCATATTCCTAGGGTTTAATATTATTCAACTAGGTTTATATTCCCTTGAGCTTTTAGTATCAATCCCTAGGGTTTATAATTCCCTTGGGTTTATAATATCAATTGTGGTCAACCATGTTTTATAAATTCAATCATGGTCAACCGTGGTCAACCACGTTTTATAAAATCAATCATGGTCAACCATGGTCCAACATCACATCGTGACAAAGATTGTCTCAATATGAAAATCAATCATTGTTTCAACCATGGTCCAACGACATTATCACAAGCATTGTCTCAATATGATAATCATGGTCAACCATGGTCAACCATGGAAAATCATGGTCAACCTTGCTCAACCATGTTGAACTATGTTTTATAAAATCAAACATGATCATCCATGGTCAATCACGGTCAACCATGGTTGAATGTCTCACTGTGAAAAAGATTATCTTGATATGAAAATCATTATAGAACTTTTTAGGTCTAAAATGGACCTCCTAAGAAAAATGTACAGCCAAAATAAACTTTATAAGAACCAATAGAATTCAAGATGATGATGTGAGCCATGGGGGATGATTCACCATTTTTGGGGTAAAAGAGTAAAAATATTAAAAAATAATAAAATAATAAAACTACTTGTTCAACTTATCTCCCTATCGGTTTACTCAAATTTCAAGCGGGAACACTCGTTGGATGCCTAATTTGATTCCTCATCTAAGGAGTACCCATGTTGCATACTTTCGGTGGACCCTTCCACACAAAAAATGAGAAATACATGAAAAAGCGTGATTGCAATCATGTTTTTCATGTATTTCTCATTTTTCGTTTATCAGGGTTCATCGAAAGTATGAAACATGGGTTCTCCTTGGATGAGGAATCAAATTATGTATCCAACGTGTTCTCGCTTGAAATTTGAGTAAACAAATAGGGAGATAAGTTGAAAATGCGAGTTAAAAAAATAGTTTTTCCTTCTTTCCCTCTAAAATTTTGATGATGTAATCTAATATTATTTTATTATTTCCACTATTATTTTATAATTTCCTCAGGAGGCCCATTGTAGACCTCAAAATTCCCCTAATGTAACCATGTTCAAGCATGGTCAACCATGGTCCAACATCGCATTGTGTCAAGGATTGTCTCAATATGAAAATCAACCATGGTTAACCATGTTTATTTTAATGTTTATAATATTTAGCTTAGGGTTTACATACCTTCAGTTTATAATATTATTCCTTTGGGTTTAATATTATTTCCTTGGGTTCATAATTCCTTGGGGTTTTAGTATAATCCCTTGGGTTTATAATATCAATCCTTTGGGTTTATTACATACCCTTGGGATTATAATACCAATCATGGTTAATCATAGCCAACCATGGTAAAATGTCGCATTGTGACAATGACTAGCTCAATATGAAAGTCAACCATTGTCCAACATCGCATTTTGAAAACTATTTTCTCGCTATGAAAATCAATCATGGTCAAGCATCGTCAAGTATGGTCTAATGTCGCATTGTCACAAGGATTATGTCAATATGGAAATCAACCATGGTCAACCATGATTATTTTAGGTTTGTAATATTTTTCTTAGGGTTTATATGCCTTGGGTTTATAATTTTTATCTCTTGGGTTTATTATTCCCTTGGGCTTATTAATCTATGGTTCATATTCCTAGGGTTTAATATTATTCCCTTATGTTTATAATCCCTTTGGTTTTTATTATTAATCCCTAAGGTTTATTATTCCCTTGAGTTTATAAAATCAAGCATGGTCAACCATGTTTTATAAATTCAATCATGTTCAACAATGGTCTAATGTCACATTGTGACAAATATTGTCTCAATATGAAAACCAATCATTGTCTCAACCATGGTCCGACATTGCAGTATTACAACGATTGTCTCAATATGATAATCATGGTAAACCATGGTAAATCATGTTCAACATTGGTCAACCATGTTTTATAAAATCAAACATGGTCAATCATGGTGAACCATGGTGGAACGTCACATTGTCACAAAGATTGTGTTGATAATATAATCAACCATGATAAACCATGTATATTTTTTTGTTTATAATATTTATCTTAGGGTTTATAGTATTAGTCCCTTGCATTTAATATTATTCCCTTGTGGTTTCAGTATTAATCACTTGGGTTTATTATTCACTTAGGCTGATAATATCAATCCCTTGGGTTTATAGTATTGTTCCCTTGGCTTTAATATTATTCCCTTGGGTTCATAATCCCTTGGGGTTTTAGTATTAATCCCTTGGGTTTATAATATCAATCCTTTGGGTTTATTATATACCCTTGGGTTTATAATATCAATCATGGTTAATCATAACCAACCATGGTCAAATGTCGCATTGTGACAATGATTTTCTCAATATGAAAGTAAACCATGGTCCAACATTGCATTTTGAAAACTATTTTCTCGCTATGAAAATCAATCATGGTCAAGCATGATCCAATGTCGCATTTTCACAAGAATTATGCCAATATGGAAATCAACCATGGTCAACCATGTTTATTTTAGGGTTTATAATAATTATCTTAGGGTTTATATACGTTGGGTTTATAATTTTTACCTCTTGGGTTTATTATTCCCTTGGGATTATTAATCTATGGTTTATATTCCTAGGGTTTAATATTATTCCCTTATGTTTATAATCCCTTTGGTTTTTAGTATTAATCTCTAGGGTTTATTATTCCCTTGAGTTTATAAAATCAATCATGGTCAACTATGTTTTATAAATTCAATCATGTTCAACCATGGTCTAATGTCGTATTGGGACAAAGATTGTCTCAATATGAAAATCAATCATTGTCTCAACCATGGTCCAACATTGCATTATGACAATGATTGCCTTAATATGATAATCATGGTCAACCATGGTAAATCATGTTCAACCTTGGTCAACCATGTTTTGTGAAATCAAACATGGTCATCCATGGTCAATCATGGTGAACTGTGATTAAACGTCGCATTGTCACAAAGATTGTGTTGATAATAAAATCAACCATGATCAACCATGTATATTTTTTTGTTTATAATATTTATCTTAGGGTTTAGATACCTTGGGTTTATAATATTAGTCCCTTGTGTTTAATATTATTCCCTTGGGGTTTCGGTATTAATCACTTGGGTTTATTATTCACTTAGGTTGATAATATCAATCCCTTGGGTTTATAATATCAATCATGGTCAACCATGGTCAATTGTCGTATTGTGACAATGATTGTCTCAATATGAAAATTAACCATGGTCAACCATGGTCCAACGTTGCATTGTGACAAGGACTGTCTCAATATGGAAGTCAACCATGGTCAACCATGCTTATTTTAAAATTGATAATATTTATCTTAGGGTTTATATACCCTTGGTTTATAATTCTTATCCCTTGGGTTTATTAATCTAAGGGTTCATATTCCTAGGGTTTAATATTATTCCCTTTGGTTTATAATCTCTTGGGATTTTAATATTAGTCCCTAGGGTTTATTATTCCATTGGGTTTATAATATCAATCACGGTAAAAAATGTTTATTTAAGGGTTTATAATATTTATCTCAAGGTTTAATTATTAAATTAATTAACTAAATATTTAATGAATTAATTAATAATAAATGAAATAGATGAACGACCTACTTAATGCACTTGAATCCCAAAAAAGATATCGAATTAATAATATTTAAATTTAATATCTAACAATATTAATAACATTATTTATATTAATTAAAAATATCAATATTAATATTTAATTAACAAAATTAACAATAAGTAATAATTAATAATTAAAAAATTAATGAATAATTAATTAACAATAATTAAGTAAGTAATTAATAACTAATAATTAATATTAATTGAACTTCCTAAGTAATTAATTGATAAGTAAGCAATTAATAATTAATAATTAATAATTAATGAATGACTCACTAATAATTAATGAATTAATTATTATAAATATTGCTTAATGAATAATGCCATTAAATTTAATTAACAATAAAAATAATTATATTAATTAATAAAAGAGTGTTAATGATTAATTAATTAATGAATGATTGATTAATAATTAATGAATTAATTATTATAAATATTTATTAATGAATAATGCTATTAAATTTAATTAACAATAAAAATAATTATATTATTTAATAATAGTAATAATATTAGATATAGTTTTTTGGGATTTAAGTTGCATCAGGTGAGGTGAAGAAGTGGGATTGAAACTAGTGAAATGAATCACATAGCGTCAATCATCACTTTTGGGGCTTGCACCTGGAAACTACGACTTCCTAGGAGGTCACCCATCCAAGATTGCATCTAGCTCAAGCACACTTAACTGTGGAGTTTTCCCCACAATCAAGCCCACTTGGCATGCTACCCCATCTGCAAAACCTTAGCAAGTATTGTGCCTCATGAACCATTCAAGTAGAGCTCCCTTTACTCTTTTGTATTTAAGTATTGAGGGGTTTCCTAGATATCATTTTTTTTGGGATTCAACTAGGTTAAGTAAGCCATTCAACTATGACCATTTCAATGAGAGGTAGTCGTAACTTACTAATTTCTCATGATTTTCTGAATAGTCCACTTAACACTCATTGCATCGAGTGATGCTCACACTGGTGAAGAAGTGGTATTGGAACTAGTGAAATGAATCACATAGCGTCAAACATCACTTATGGGGATTGCACATGGCAACGAGGACATCCCGGGACGTCAACCATTCGAGATCACCTCTCACTCGAGAGCATTGAAGTTTTCTCAACAATCAAGCCCACTTACCTTGTTATCCCATTTGCAAAAAGTTAACAAGTATTGTGCCTCATAAACCATTCAATTAGAGCTCCCTTTACTATTTTGTATTTAAGTATTGAGGAGTTTCGCGTTATATCAACCACATTTACTAATAAGATTATGCATGTGATTAATATAGAGTTTCAACCTATATCAACTACATTAATATAATTGTGTTACTATAATTAACCATTGTTTAAATCTAAGAATCCAAATATAAGTTTATGCCTATACAAATTAAGAGGTTAACATCGCTTTAGAGTTCTAGGATCCATCACCCGGGATATTACAGTTTCGTTGGTAAGAGGTTGCAAAGAAATTGAAGACGATGTTGTCGAACTTTACTGTTCCGATTATGGTTGTACTCGCATAAATTGTTCATTATCAAAGGTCTTCTGAATTCTGTGTCTTTAAATATAGTTTTGGCTTTTAAACGCGAATAATGCATATTTTATTAAAGCCTTGGTAAAACTAGCTTTTAAACGTGAATAATGCATATTTTAGGAAAGCCTTGGTAAAACTAATAAATAAAAAAGGGTTATAATTACCATTTGTTCCCACCGCCTTAAACATTGACATAATTCACCGTGAAAACTTGATGTAACAAGTTGAGTCTTATTGATGACAAGTCATGATCATTACATTTGTATTTACGAAAAATCTGTATTTGTTGAGGGAACATTTT
Source organism: Pinus albicaulis (assembly GCA_034641835.2). Lineage (NCBI taxonomy): Eukaryota > Viridiplantae > Streptophyta > Pinopsida > Pinales > Pinaceae > Pinus > Pinus albicaulis. Next base: position 952,795,655 of record CM076575.1, on the reverse strand, counting down.
GATTAATCCTTTGATCATTCGTTTGATGCATTAAAAGCCCCATTCTTCATTGCTTAATTTGGACATTCCATTAAAGTTAGGGCAGGCTCTTTCATTTATCTGTTGAAAGTGAAACTTCTGTGCCTTTGCGGTGTTTTAAAGATTGATATTTGATCTCTCATTTGGACCCTTGCGTTTCCACTTGTTTTAAAGAGATTAACAATTGGCCTCATTTTGGCCATATATTAAACGCAGGATTGCTCTTCGAATGCATCTAGAAAGTGACGCTTAAGCTGAAAGCCGCTCCTCGTTCGGACGTTAGATGGGGCTCTTTTCGTTTTTCTCTGTTCGGTTTCCCACCTCTCCTACGAAGAGGTGAAATAATATTAAACTAATAAACTTGAGAAAATTTTGGTCCTTTCTTTTTTTAAGGAGTAAAACCGTACTGAAGAAATAAGCTTAGGAAAATTTGAGTTGGCATTTGTATTTTAATTTTAAGAGATGAGGTTACATTCTTGAAAAATTGAGTTGGCATTTGTATTTTAATTTTAGGAGATGAGGTTACATTATTTAATATATAAATTAAAATTGTTTTTATTTAGCTAAAAGTTTATTTTTATAAAAACTAAAGAAATAGGTTAATGTTCCGAGATTTTAGAGATATTTTGCTCTAGAAATTATATGGTTTTTTTGTGTGTTTTTCTTGAATAAAGACCATTAGCAAATTATTCCATATAATATGGTTTTCCTTTAATAAATATAATAATTCAATTTATATTTATATATCATAATTAATAATAATTATTTTAATATTAATTAATTAGCACAATTATCTTAGTAAATGTGGTTGATATATGTTGATAGACGTATATCAACCACATTAATAATTATTAGGTGTATGGTATGGATTTAATATTAATATTAATTATTATATAGTTATAAAAGTTATATAAATAAGTGTACGTTAATCATTTATTCCTAGGCGTTTGGGGGAATTAGAGAACTTGTCCTTCCAACTTGTCCAAATTATGATATTTCAATAATCGTCGCTGTGTGAAGATAGTGGAGTCCATTAGGGAGGGAACCGTTGAGAAAGAAAGGGTGAAGCCCGATATGCCAATGATCGTATGTTACTGAGCATGTGTGATGAGTGATGCCATAAGATTTTGAGTGTGATGAAGTCGTCATGGAGATTACAGAAGAAAAATCAGGGCTGACACTGCTATGGAGTACAATTTTGGTCTTTCTCTTGCTGGGCGACTTTCAAAATTTGTGAAGGATCTGAAGAAAAGGATTTAAGTGCTCACTCACCAGTCACGCCCAGAAAATACAGATTCAAGAAAAAGAAACTCTATTTGAAAAAAACTGATCAACGATTATCAGTTATAGCTTGTGAGAAACAAAAAAAACTTAAATATCATATTCAGGAAATCACTATCATAAGCTTTTATTCCAAACAGTAAAAAAGGGTACACACTACTTTATTGCAAAACAATAGAAAAACAAAGTATCTCTATTTTCACACACAGAAATTTCAGACTATAGTCTCTGTTACAGTGCACAAGTAACAAAGCTTTATCACTAACAATACTCACTAAAGCACATTACAGTAAACAAGAAATTAAATTCTTTATAAAATAGAGTTTGATGGGCTTCAATTGAGTGAATGCAAATAGAAATGTGGAGATTAGGAGGAGAAACATGGTAATTCCAAAACAAAAAATTGTAGAAACAATTATTCGATGAAGAGGCCCAACTTATTAGCTCCAGCTGTCACATACATGCCGAAAAATGAGGCATTAGTTGCTTCAATCTTCCCCTTAATTTCAAGTTTGAGGATTCCCATCTATGATCTGAGTTTCTCTAATCGATCCTTTGGAAGAGCCTTAGTAAAAATGTCTACAAGCTGATCTTCAAATTTACAAAATTCAAAAAAGATAAATTCTTGTTGGACAAGCTCTCTAATGAAGTGATATCGAATGTCAATATGTTTGCTTATGCTATGAAAAACTAGATTCTTTGTCATGGAGATAGTACTTTGATTATCGTAGTAAACTTTGATGGGTTTACATACTTTGATTCCCAAGTATTCCACCAACTTTGACAACCAAATGGCCTGTGTGCTTGTTGATGACGCAACAATATATTCTATTTCAGTTGTAGATAGTCCAACAGTGGGTTTCTTTTTGCTGCTCCAAGAAACAAGGTTTCCTCGAAAGAGAAAAGCATATCCATAGATACTCCTTCGATCATCCAAGATGCCTGCCCAATATGCATATGTGTATGCTACAACATTTGAATCATTAGAAAAGGTATAAAACAATCCATAAAATTTAGTGCCACTTACATATCTGAGAAATATTTTGGCTACCCGCCAATGGGACTCGTGAGCTTGATGCATGACCCTATCAATTATACTAACAACAAACATAATTTCTGGTCTAGTGGATGTCAGATACATAAGGCTACCAATCAGATATCTATAAAGGGTAGCATCACAAGGTGGACTTTCATCATATTTCATCAGTTTAATCCCAATTACAAGAGGAGTGTTCACAGGTTTACAATATTGCATGATAAACCTCTTCAACATGTATTCAATATATTTAACTTGAAAAATAGATATACCTTCAATTGTTTTTTGAATTTGCATTCCCAAGAAATATTTCATTTCTCCCAAATCAGTCATTTCAAATTCTGATTTCATTACCTCTTTAAATTCCTCCATAAGTGGAAATGAGGTGCTAATTAAGATTAAATCATATACATATAAGAAAAGGATGATGAAATCAGACTGAAAAACCATTTTTTAGATAACACTCTCAAAATAACATTTAACAAAACCATGATCATGAAGATAGTCATCAATGCTAGAGTACCAAGCTCTAGGGGCTTGCTTAAGACCATAAAGTGCCTTCTTAAGCCTATACACCTTATCTTCTTTATCGTCAGTAATGAAAACCTTAGGTTGATCAACATAAACTTCTTCCTTCAACTATCCATTTAAGAAAGTGGTTTTAACATCCATTTGATAAACAGTTAACTTTAACTGAGATGCAATGGAAAGAAATATCCTTATTGTTTCCATTCCCGCTACAAGAGAAAAAGTCTCATCATAGTCAATGCCTTCTTGTTGCACAAATCCTTGTGCAACCAAACATGTTTTATGTTTTGAAATGCTGCCATCCATATTAAATTTAAGTTTTTAAAACCACTTCAAACCAATAGTGGATTTTCCATGAGGAAGATCAACTAACACCCATGTGTCATTTTTCTGTATTTGTGAAATCTCATATTCCATGGCTTGCATCCATAACTCATTAGAAAAAGCTTCATTAAAACTGAAAGGTTCAACATGTGCAGAAGAAAGAAGAGAAAAATTATGATCAGTATACCTAGAGGTCTCATATATTTCCTTTAAACTTTTTGTTTTTCTAGGAGTATTGAATGGAGATATTTCTTGGCTATCAACATGAGTTCTTATTGTTGGAGAGGATGAAGATAACCTCAATGGATAACTCTGTGAAGGTAAGCCCATATATCTTTTTGTAGATGGCTGCAAAGACTCATCATTATTATAAAAAATTAAGCCTTCAATATGTCGATTCATCACTTTAAATTCTCCTTTATTATTGAAATAAAATTCCCCTTCATAAAATATCACATATATAGTAACATAAATCTTATTGGTAAGTGGATCATGACATCTATAAGCCTTACTTTCTTCTAAATATCCAACGAGAACACATATTACATATTTTCTATCTAACTTCTGCCTTTATTGACTAGGAATATAAACAAAGCATGTAGACCCAAATATTTTAAAATGAGAAACATTAGCTTTCTATAAAACCAAGCTTCATAATGAGTATAATATTTTACCATTTTTGTAGAACTTCTGTTGAGAATAGATATGGCTAAATGAATTGCATCTACCCAATACATGTTTGGAAAACACATTTCTCTCAATATACATCTGGCCATTTCTACCACTATTCTATTTTTCTTCTCTGCTATATTTTTTTTAGGAGTTTAAGTTGTAGTCAACTCCTTATTAATGCCATGTGAGCTGCAAAATTCCTTAAATTAATTGGAGGTGAACTATCCACCTCGATCAGCTCTCAAGACTTTCAAATAATATCCCGATTCCTTCTCAACATGAACTTTAAACTTTTGAAAACAACTAAAAGCCTGAGATTTTTTACTTATGAAAAAAAACCAAGACATTCTTTAATAATCATCTACAAATAGAAGAAAATATTTGTTGTTTCCAAGTGACAAGGTTTTCATAGGGCCACAAATATCTGAATGTGCTAAAGGTAATCGCTCATATGATCTAAACTTGTAATGAAGAAAAATTGCTCTTTGTTGCTTCCCTATGACACAACCTTCACATATCTTATTATTGAACATTATGGAAGAATGAAAACCTCTTACTAAATTATTATTTTGCATAAGAGATAGACATCCAAAATTAAGTTGTCCAAACCTTTTGTGTCAAAGTCAAGAACCATCGACTAAGGCCTTCAAACAAACTACATTTGATTCCATTCTTAACAAAAACATCCTATTATTAGTCATGGGAACTTCAACAACAAGGGAATTTTGTAAAAAATATTACTGTACTTTCCTTCAAAAAAGCTCTCGTAATGGTTGGAATTCAGTTTCCCTATGCTAATCAAGTTGTGCCTTAAGTTTGGAACAAACAAGGTATCTTGAACATACATCATTTTTCCATTCTTAACCCATATGGAAATAGTACCTTTTCCCATTACATCTCCTTCATTATCATGCCAAAACTAATTTTCCCTTTCACATTATCATCTAGCTTCACAAAAAGTTTTTTATTTTCAGTCATATGATTTGAACAACCACTATCCAAATACCATGTAAAATCATCACAAGCTTCAATTTTTTTACATGTGAGAAATAAAGTTTGGGAATTTTCACTTTCTTCCTTGCTAAAATTTGAATGAGATGTATATCTTTTCTTTTGAAATAAATGACTTTCAAGGTGACCATATTTATTACAATAGGTGCAGCGAAAATAACCTTTGCCAGAACTGTTGCTTCTTCTACCTCTGCCACCTCTACCTCTGACTCTTCCACGACCTATACCTCCTCTGAATGACTTTGAAGAAAAATCATTTCTAACAGTGGATGATTGTTTCTTCTTATCGTATACTACCTTCAACTTGCTTTGGAAAGCCTAATCCAAAAGTTCCTCATTATTTTTCAACCTGTCTTCATGTACTTGAGGGATTCCAAACATATCAGCAAGGGTTATTTGTGTTAAATCCCTTGATTCTTCTATATCAATAGTGACAGGATAAAACTTCTTAGGAAGGCGTCTTAACACTATGTCTACAATCCTTCTATCTTCAAGAGTTTCACCATGAGCATGAATAACATTAACAATATTTTGAACTCTAGTAATAAAATATTAACACTCTCATTTTATTTCATAGAAAGAGACTCAAAATCTCTTCTCAACATTTGAAGTTTGACAAATTTTACCTTTAAAGAGCCCTTGTATACCATCTCTAAGGTTTCCCAAGCATAATGGGACATTCCACATTCTGCAATCTTTGGAAAAAATGAAATATCAACTCATGTTTGAAGAATAAACAGAGCCTTACCATCCTTTTTCCTTTTCTCCTTCAATTATGCATTCTGATCAACTAATAATGCATTATAAGAAGCTTGATCAACTCGCTCTGTCTACCCCGTAGAAACAAGCATTCATAAATCTTGTGAGATGAGAAAAGTTCTCATCTTCACACTCTAATACTCATAATTTTCCCCACAGAAAAGAGGAATATGGTACTTGACTGAATTGTTATTTTGGGCCATTATCTCCTTCTTCTGGCTGCATACAACCAAAGACCAATTATCTGATACCAAATGAAGAATCTGAAAAAAAAGGATTTAAGTGCTCATTGAGGAGTCATGCCCAAAAAATATAGATTCAAGAAAATAAAATTTGTTTGAAAAAAATTGATCAGTTATTATCAGCTATAGCTTATGAGAAACAAAAAAAACTGGATATCATATTCAGGAAATCATTTTCATAACATTTTATTCCAATAGTAAAAAAGGGTACAAAGTACCTCTATTGGAAAACAATAAAAAAATAAAGTATCTGTGTTTTCACCCACGGAAATTTAAGACTACAGTCTTTGTTACAATTCATAAGTAACAAAGTTTTATCTCTAACAATACTCACTAAAACACATTACAATAAACATGAAATTACATTCTCTATAAATAGAGTTTGATGTGCTTCAATTCAGCGAATGCAAATGGAAACGTGAAGATTAGGAGGAGAAACAAGGCAATTCCAAAACAAAAAATGGCAGAAACGATTATTCGATGAAGAGGCCCAACTTATTAGCTCAAGTTGTCATAGACATGATGAAAACTCAGGCATTAGTTCCTTCAATTTGCACAGTCATCTTTCACATGGGGATTTGGTGCTGGTTAGCAAGGGCATGATGGCTTGGTATTTTTTTGTGCAATTCAAAATGTGGATCGGATCATAGGTATTTTATAGATCCTGTAGATGGGGTTTGTGGAACTTTTTATTTACACAGTTAAGGGAGTGTATAAGGGTACAATTTTCTTGAAGCTTAATGGAAGTTCGATGATATGGAAAGTGCCATGAGGGTTTCCTACCTCATGAGATTTGATTATATGTTCAGATATTTGGTGACATAATCCATCCTGACCGCAGACCTGCCTCACCTGCCCACAGATCTAGAAATGAGCCATAATAGATCTATAGATCTGGAGGAAAATTTGTGGATCTGTGCAAACTTATATATGGATTTTCCACTTAATTCTTGTAGTCAAAAGATCATGTTGCTGTTAGGATTGGGGGGTTTGCAGAGTCTGAAATGTCCTGGAAGAATGACCTCCACTCTATTTTTAATTTGGTTGGGGTTTCGACGATCTCATGGGTTTCGAAAATATGGTGCATAGATCCTTTAAAACTTACAATCTAGATGTAGATCAATCAACACCAGATCTGGGAATGAGACATAAAGAATAAAAAAATTTCATATTTTTATCAAGAATCTTAGTGGGAAGAGCTTTGTTTATTGAATATGGGGCTTGGATCTGGTACAAAATTTGAAGTAGCTGATGTAGAATAATATAGGTATACCAACATTTTTATAATTTTTTTAATATGCTAAAAACTTTCTACAAGACTCTTACCGGTGGAAGATTATATTGTGGAAAATAATTCAACTATAATATTAAATTTGAGGATGCGTGGAGGTTCTTCAGCTCTCAAAAACCATAACAGGAATTCCAGGAAATGTAATGGATCCATATTTTTCAAATATGTACTCAAAGGGAAGACTGCCGCTCAAGTAGATCAACCTCAAAATTTGTGAGGACCTTACACTATTGAGAAAATGGACAGGGTACCGGGAATGAAAGTCAAAACTCCAAGAGGTAAAATCTTACTTTTCAGATCCATAGTGCATGGCGTTAATATGTAGGTTTAATGGTTTTTTGTCGAAACCAAAAGATTTGTATGAGTTGGTGTACTATTCTTGGACAACAAAGTGGGATATATAGTTATTCTCTAAAAGGTTCTTCATACTACAATTCGAGATCGAGCAAGATATGGAAAAATTTCTAAAATATGGATCATGGTTTTTGGGTAGAGTTGGAATCTCTGTTACCCCATGGTTCCCTCAGTTTGTTGCAACAAACATGGTGGTAAAAATGATGCTATTTTGGGTGATATTTCATAATATCCCTCTTCCTTTTTGGCACCATCATGTTTTGCAGGATATTAGAAACATTTTGGGAAAATTAAAAAAGATGGACCTAGACAGAGCATCTAAAGGTATCTTTAATTTTTCTCGGATATATATTGAGATTGGCCACATCTAGGGTATTCTTGATCATATCCTTCTAAAGTATGAGAAAATCCAGTGGAAACAAGTGTTCTACTTTTAGAATACATACTTTGTAACAACCCTGGTAAAAAAAATCCATGTAAGAAAATATAAGACCAAGGTCATGGGACATGTATTTTGAGCTGAATGGTGGGAAAAATATCCAAGTGGGTGTTAGTTGGCTTATTAAAGGTAAAGGAAATTTTCAAAGGAAATGGAAAAGGCGTTGGAAAGGAAAAGTGGAATTTATTGTCAATTATTTATGAAAATAATGGAAATTAGGAAAAAAGGAAGGTGAAAGGTCACAAGTTGCATGTGAGGAGGAAAATGAAGGAAAATGAAGAAAATAAATGCCTCATTGGTAAAAAGTATTCTGAGCATTAGTTAGAGTGTCTTTTCTCAAACCTTTTGTCAGAAATATGGTGGAGCTCTCATTTTATTCTCACTCTCTTAGAGTTTTATTGGAGCACTCTTAGAGAGTGTGGCATACTTGGAGATTTGGAGTAAGAAGGCAAAGGAATAGTAAGAAAGCACAATAGGACATCGAGATCAGTAGCTACAATGGGTTTTAGTTGTAGGTGCTGAGTTGCATGTATGTTTTTCTCGTTAGTTTTGGCATGCATGGCATATGCATGTGGTTTCTTGGTGATGATTTGTCATTGGCATGGAGGATTTCCTGTATTGATAGTGGATTTACCTATCCTTTCCATTTCCTAGATAACCATGGTGTCGTGGGATAATTTCATTGTTTATTTTTATGCTTGATTCTCATGTTCCTTTAGTTGTGGGTTGAGTTAATAGTTCCTAGAGTCATGATTGGACAAAATCTCTAGAAGCCCTGTAACGACTTGGGTTGAGTTACTATTCCTAGAGCCTTGGTTGGACAAATTCTCTAGAAGCCCTGTAACAACTTGGGCTGAGTTACTAGTCCTTGAAGCCTTGGTTGGAAAAATGCTCTAGATCCCTTGCTGGGTTAAGTTAATAGTCCTGGAGTCCTTGTTGGACAAATGTTTTGGAGCCTCACAACATCTGTGGGTCAAGTTACAAGTTCAGGAGCCTTGGTTGGAAAAAATCTTTGGAACCCAACAACAATTTTGGGTTGAGTTACTAGTCCTCGAAGCCGACTTTGAAAAAACACTCTGGAGCGCCCTTGGAAAACTTGGGTAAAGACTGATGTGGTGATGGTTAGCGATGTATAACCGTGAGGTGGAATCAATGGTTGAGGTTTGAGGTGGTTTTTCCTCTTGAAGCCCTTTTTTGGTTTTGATGGAGTTTTTTTATGAGATCCCACATTCATTCTTGGAATATGGCATGAGGGTGACTCGCTGAAGAGAGATTTGGCTCAATCATATCTATGATCGGGTGGAACATGGAAGTCTCAGACTTGGTTGCATTTTTATTATGGTAATAAGAGATTTTTTCCTCTTGTATTGATGGGTAAATATGCCTATTTTGTGCTCGTCATTCATGTTGTGTATATGTTGGTTATGAATGTGTATTATGATGGTGATTATGTATGGCTCTCATCATGTTTTGATTTGTAAATGAATGAACAATGTATCTATTCCAAAATAAATGATAATGCAGTTAATGTGATGAGGAAATGATTCTTCTTAGCGATTCTCGGCTAAATATGAGATCCCTATGCTTATATATGTTATTTAAACCTGTAGATTACATATTTGTGACATGTTTGATGAAACGCCTGTCATGGATAGTAGGGGTAAATTCAAGTCCTTGTTAAAATATATGCTTGTGCATTTTTATTTCGCTGCTATATTTCATTTCTGAACTTGTCATTGAGTATTGGGGAGTGACTTGGGATTTGGCCCTGAAAGAGTGTCTCAAATCACAGGGACGCTGGCACAAGTCTATGGGAAAAAGTCCCTATATGCATGCATGCCTATGCTTGGGGAGCATCTAGAGCCTCCCATACACATCCTTGCCCATATCAAGGGAGCGTCTATGGGTTATATATTCTATAATATTAGTGCGACCCAGGGATGGATACTTGAGTTTTGGGTTGGCTCCTCAGAGTTTGTAATATTCCTAAAAGGGAAAAGCAGTAATACTAAACAGTTATGCATTTAAAATAATGCAGATCATCAAGATTATATCAGGAGGCCAATATGGAGACCCTTATTTAAAATTTATAACAGCAAATTAGATGTAAAATGAGGCCCATAAGATGTACAAGAGGAAATAGAAGTCTCCAATGAAGAAAAATCCTCAGAAAGAGGTGCATCAAGCATACATATGAATCAAAACTGCCTTGATGACATTATTTTTATTAGGTTGTAAGAGTTGTTGATTACAACTTAGATCTAGGGAAAAATACTGCATGAAAATTAAGATCTATGATAGATCCATACAATATAAAGACTCTTCTTCAAATACCCCTTGGGTTTTTCAACAAAAGATGAAGCACATGGAGTAGATCTGAGATCTAAAGCAACAGATCTGCAAAAATATTCAGATATTCAGGAATATTCAGATCTGATCTAATTTATACAATAATATGATCCTTTTTAGTGGATCTCAAAGGTGAAGGCAGATCCCCAACACATGAAAATCACTCCTTCAAATTGTTATGCCAAAATTCCCTGCAACAACACCTACAGAAAAACAAAAATCTGGAAGAAAAAATACACTGTAGGGTTTAAGATAAGTTTGGCCTAATGCCAAGATCTGGATCTGATGCTCCAATGATCTAATACTCTCTTACCAATGGAATAGAAATCTTTCCCACTGTAAAGAGGCACTAGATTGGCCTAGATCTGAGTAGATCTAGCCTCCACTTGTTGTAGCTTACAAAGACAACCAAACCCTCAACAGGATCTGTGTTGTAGTTGGAAGTAGAAGCTTTTCCTTCAGCCTGATAGTGGACAAGAAATTGAAAGCTCTTCCAAGAGGCCTCTTAAGGAAAGAGATGGGATTCCTAAACATGAGATCCTTGTGCTAAACAAAACTATTCTCTACTAAAGAGCAAGGAGAATGAGATATGTCTAAACAGACAATATACTATGAAAAATGTAATCACATCAACAACCCTCTCATGATGCCATCCTCTTACTTTTATAATTTGAGAGCTTGCAAACCTTAAACCACCTTCATTGAAATGGCTCCTTTCACATGAACCATCTCCATCTAAAACTGCGTTGTGCATCATTGATGGCCACTCCTCCAAGACAACGGTATTGATTTGGTCATGGTTGACCTGGTCAAAATATTTAGCCCCTTTCACACCTAAGGGTTCTCATTTACATAGCCCAGATTTATCTTTGTTCACATGTGGCATTGATTTATTTACTGTTTAGGAGTTTTATGATCCTCCTTTACAATTTTATTCATGAAACAGAAAAGAAAAAAAAAATTGAATATTCCCACTAGCTTAGGACTAATTGGGAATATTACAATCCTCCCCTCCAAAATGTTGCTTGTCCTCAAGCAACTGATAAGGTGAGTGCTTCAAGTCATCTCCTCCTCCTTTGGTGACACAAACATGAGTTAAACTTCCTCCATAAGCCAAATGTTCACCAAACCATCCCTCCATGACTTGCTTCTCCAAAGTTCTCATGAGATGCAAATAGCCCATCTCATAAGGAGACAATAGATCACATGAAACAAACATGGTTTGCCCAATGTTCTCCCTAAAATATGAAACATAAAGTACATGGATAATATCCATCCCATAGGGCACATACATACCTTCCCTCCTTCCTCCATACATCCCCATAAAAAGTACAAGTACATCATCAATGTAGGGGATCAAAATAATGAATATGCAAACATAAATTTGTGCATATGGAGGTGGGTCATAGTCCCACATGTGGAACCAGCGCAGTGCATCTCCTGCCTGCATCAGATCTAGATGTGGTAAGTGATTTTCCCACCACTTACTTGCTACCCATACCATCTCACCATAGCTGAAAGTGTGAGCTATATTTGGTGCCTTAGGGAATCACCCATCATGTTGCAAAATCTCCCTCTTTCCTCCAAGGGAGTAGCCAAATTCAGAAATTTTTGTGGCCCAATATTGGCCATGAATTTTAAAAGATATAATACTCCTACTTGGAGCCATGGCCTACATAAATATGGTGAAAGAATGCATAAAATCAAAATATAAAACATGTTTTACAAGAGCATGTTCTTCACCAACAATCCTCCTCATATCAATGGAGTGGTGCATGGATCTATCCCCTTCCTCAAAAAGAGAAAGAGAGGGTTGATTTAAATCTCTCATAGAGTTATTTTGCTGCTCCATCTCCACATGGTACATGCATCTTTGACAATGCTGATATAGTTATTTTTCAAAACCTTCCCATTATTAGCTCCTCAAGATGATGTTGTAGAGCTTCATGGAATATGTTTGGCTAAAATAGAACTCTTCATAGGCCCTTTGTAGTAACTTCTCCTTGAGATTGGAGGCTCTAGAAAAGAATATCCTACCATGATTATATATGAATCCATATAGGATTGAATATATTTCATAATGTAGCAAGTCATCAAGAACCATGCAAGTGTGAAGATCCTTGGAATATTCCACCAACAGTTGGGATTTCCAATATGGATCTAACCTCTCCAACCATGACAGCGCTGATAACGTGTCAACTAAAATGTCTTCCATGTTGTTGCTCTTCTCCTTGACATCTCCTATGTCAAAGGTGTATGTTGGAAGGCCATTCCTCCCATTTCTCTCCTCTTTGACATCTCCCATGCCAAAGGTATAAGATGGAAGTTTGTTATTACTTCCTTGCTGCCCTTCTTGCATATGCACATGCTAAAAAGAAAATGGAAGTTCTTGGAAGTTAGTCTCCCATGGAAGGCTATCATATATCCAAAATCTCCTTGGTCTTGCCAAAGTATGCATGTGTGACCACCATCTCCTATCATGTATGGAAGATTTCTCTCCCAATGAGTTTGTCTCTTGATTCTTCATAATCAAGGATTGCCTACCTTGCTCCATGATGGTGTCATTCTTCAGCCTTGCAACATCTTTTCTCAGCTCAGTATGAGATGATAGAATGGAAAATGGTGATAAGGGAAAAATACTTTCCCTCTCCTTGAGCTTTCCCAATACTCTCAGCGTTGTAGTATGGTCTTCTAGTGCTCCCTTCATTCTTGGATCTATGAATGGAGCACCAGTGCATGAAACATCTCTCACCAAATCTAAATCAGGTGGTCTCCCAAGTGGTTTACCACAAGATAATGATGTCTCATGGCTCATTCCCATATGTATAACATATCAGCTCATTATATCACTGTTTCCACTGTGCAATTCCATCTCTGACTTTTGTGTGGAAGTATCATGATAATGGGGTATCATTCTTAAGGATGCAAGAGTGTTTCTGGTTGGAGAAATTTCCCCATCCTTTCCTCCATATAACAGTGGATCACCTCCTATCATATCAATGCTTTGATCATTCCTCTATTCTTCTTCTCATACCTTCTACAAGATTTCACAGTCTAAGATGCTTCCTTTAGATGTAGTTAACTCATGAACACCCAACATCTCCTTGGTGTCTAGAGTCTTGATAAAAAATGACTGATCTGTCATAGTGTGTGCCCCCAAAACTGGATGAAATGTTGGAACACATTCCCTCCATTGTTTTGTCTCATTGTCTATCATCATAGACACATGCTACTCATTCTCTTCATGTGTAATATCCCTCAGAAATTATTGCAAAGATACAAGAGCCCTCCTAGTGGAAGAAATTACTTCACCTCCATTTCCCAATAAAAATAGATCTCCTCCTGCTGTCACAGCGCTGGAGGATATTTACAACTCTTCTTCTTCCTTCTCATTATCAATGGATAATGCCTCATCATTAAGAGATCCTTTCTCTTGATCTCTCATTGGAAAAGGAACCCCCATGTCTTCTTCTTGAGAAGAATGTTCTTGCTGAAGTGGGGCCTTTGCCCTTGGAAAATCATGTAGCAGATATTTAACCCTTTCAACAACGTTCTGAAATGGAGTTGTCTTCATGGATCCTCCCATCTCATGCAAAGGTTATGACTTCTTGGGCTTGGTTTTCTCTCCCAAAAAAATTTCAGATGGCTTAAAATCAAATATTTTCACTAACCTACTAGTGAACTTTGAATAAGTAGAGATATTTACATTTTTCAATGAAAAATATTCAAATAACCACCAGGCATAAGACTTACCTTGGAGGTGCAGTGGTGCTACTCTTATGGCTTCTTCTTCTGAAACTAGATGCAACTGGAAATATGTGTTTAGCTCCTTTACCCAATACTTGGATGAGCTCTCAGGTGATCCATCAAATGTAGGTAGAAAAGTCCTACCCAAGGTGTGCTGCATGCACCCTCTTCTTCTCTTGTATATGTTGGATCTTCTCTCTTCTTTAAGTTGACAAAACTCTGGAAAGCTTAGACGCTCTTTGAATATTTTATACTGAGATTCATATTCTTTGAGATAGTCACCAAGAGTCTCCTCTTTTTGTGTCTCTCCTTCTTCTTCTTCTCTTGCTAGGAATGTAGGCATGCTACAACGTTGTAGATATGATTGTGTGGCTGAATGATCACACATATAATATGAAGAACTGAGGCTTTCTTCATGTGAAAATATCTTCAAGGGATTTGCAAGTCTTTCATTCCTCATTCCCCTGATTTCTCTTTTCATTTCATGCATAGTTTGGAACAGAGTTTTCGAGAACTCTTTCCCTTCCATTCTTCCAAATAAAGGGGTTTTACCCTTGTATTCTTTGTCTTCTGTGTAATCAATCTTCTTCTTCTGTCTTCTCTTTTCTTGAAAATATATATTGGCTTCTTAGAATGCACAGGCTATGCCAATATGATGCTCTGATACCACTGTAATATTCCCAAAATGGAAAAACAACAATATTAAACAGTTATGCATTAAAAATAACACAGATCATCAAGATTATAGAAGGAGGCCAATATGGAGACCCTTATTTAACATTTATAACAGAAAATCAGATGTACAATGAGGCCCATAAGATGTACAAGAGGAAATATAAGTCTCCAATGAAGAAAAATCCTCAGAAAGAGGTGCACCAACCATACATATGAACCAAAACTGCCTTGACAACATTATTTTTATTAGGCTGCAATAAATGTTGATTACAACTTAGATCTAGAGAAAAATAATGCATGAAAACTCATATCTATGACAAATCCATACACTATAAAGACTCTTCTTCAAATACCCCTTGGGGTTTTTAGCAAAAGATGAAGCACATGGAGTAGATCTGAGATCTAAAGCTACAGAACTATAGAAATATTCAAATATTCAGGAATATTCAGATCTATTTTGATGTATACAATAATATGATCCTCTTCAGTGGATCTCAAAGTTGAAGGGCAGATCCCCAACACATGAAAATCACTCCTCCAAAATGTTATGCCAAAATTCCCTGCAACAACACCTACAGACAAACGCAGATCTGGAAGAAAAACTGCGCTGTAAGGTTTAAGATAAGTTTGGCCTAATGCCAAGATCTGGATCTGATTCTCCAATGATCCAATACTCTCTTGCCAATGGAATAGAAAACTTTCCCACTGAAAAGAGGCACTAGATTGGCCTAGATCTGAGTAGATCTAGCCTCCATTTGCTGCAGCTTACAAAGACAACCAAACCCTCAACAGGATCTTTGTTGTAGTTGGAAGTAGAAGCTTGGCCTTCAGCCTGATAGTGGACAAGAAATGCAAAGCTCTTCCAAGAGGCCTCTCAAGGAAAGAGATGGGATTCGTAAATAGGAGATCCTTGTGCTAAACAACACTATTCTCTGCTAAACAGTAAGGAGAATGAGATATGTCTAAACAGACAATATACTATGGAAAATGTAATCACATCAACAACCCTCTCATGCTTCCATCCTCTTCCTTTTATAATTTGAGAGCTTACAAACCCTAAACCACTTTCATTGAAATGGCTCCTTTCACATGAACCATCTCCATCTAAAACTGCATTGTGCATCATTGACGGCCACTCCTCCAATACAACGCTGTTGATTTGGTCATGGTTGACCCAATCAAAAGATTTAACCCCTTTCACACCTAAGGGTGCTCATTTACATAGCCCAGATTTAGCTTTGTTCACATGTGGCATTGATTTATTTACTGTTTAGGAGTTTTATGATCCTCCTTTACAATTTTATTCATGAAAAAGAAAAGAAAAAAAAATGGAATATTCCCATTAGATTAGGACTAATTAGGAATATTAAAGAGTTCTATTGCTGATGTGGAAGGCATGTTTGATGTGTTTCCGTCAATTCAACTTCCTTAAGGTCACCTAGGAGGTTGAATCCGATCATAGTAACCCTTCGTCACATGTTTACCCTGGTTGGATGGATACTAGGGTACATGTGGGAGGAGGGTGTTACAGAGTGGTATCATAGCATGGTTCACCCCTTGGACTGAATGGGAGGTGTTTTTTGGTCATGCACTTATGTTTTTTACACGTGTTAACCATCCTTGTGGCATATATGCTTGTTGCAGGTGCATGGTTTCAGTCATGGTTGTAGTAATGTCACCATGTGAAAGACGATGTTGTTTTTGTGAAGTGTGTCGTCATGCGTGTAAGATTGTTTACGCATTGCTAGGTTTTTTTCATGCATACATGCCAATTGCATATATGTTCTTCATGTTTTTGTACTACGTGCTTGTTGTTTATGCATGGTGGTTCTCATTGTTGCAGTAGTTCACCATGTGGAAGTTGATGGTGTTGTTGTTGGATCTGATCATCATGAGTGCATGTCGGTTATGCATTTGTTATACATGTCAGCGTTTATATTTTGTTATGCATGCATTTTCATGGTTAATATTGTTTTCCATGAGTTCATTGTATGCATTTTAGGTCATCATGATGTTGTTTTTATGTTATGATGTGGATGTGATGGTTGATATAGAGTAGGAGATGCAAATCATCCAAGTGAAGTTGAAACACTAGAATTTGGGGTAAGAGCATATCGTCATATAAGGTTTGTATGTTGGGCACGCAGGTATGTGGTTAATGGTTGTTATAAGCATTAGGGTTACTTATATGCCTTTCATTCTATTGTTATTGGGGTTACATGTATGATAAATGCTAGTTGATCAGTGTAGTCATATGCATTATGGTTATGTGTATGCATTTCATTCTATTAATGTTATGGTTACATAAATGATAGATGTTAATTAATTAGTGTGATCATATGTACATGTGTTGGTTAGTCAATCACAACATCAACTTGATGATTATGTTATATGACTAAATTGTTGTTTCTATATGTTAGTTAACTTGATGATTAAGGTTATTACATTTAAGATCTTGATGTTATATATATCGTACGAATTTGGATTTACCTATGTAACCAATTATGGTTATGAAATTTAGGTATGATCTAATATATTTGTGATATTGTGTCATACTAATCTAGACTGACTATGCACATGTGATTTTTATGCATGAATGGCAATTGTTTATGAGTTTATGGTGTGAACATGTTACCTAGTTACTATTATGGATGTCATGACCTTATTTATGTGGAGTTGAGGTGTTGTGAACTTATATTGTGCTAATCTAGATTGATTGTGTTGACAAGATAGCCTCCCCTATGATACATTAAGGTATGAGTTTGCTTAAGTAGTCTACTTGTTTCTTGACTATTTGATTATTTTGTCTATTTGATGTTTGAGTGTTTGGTATCTATTATGTCGTCTAGTTGATTTATCTAATATGGTATGTTTATAGTTGTTTGAATGTTTGATTAATTGCATGATATGAGCATATGTCTATAAGATTGCATGAAGCAATGATCTTGTTTTAAGATGGTTTTACTCACACATATTTGTTGATACAACTGATATGTACTTGAGTGTAAGTAGGTGATAGTTGTAACAATATGTATTATGACTGACATGTGTAAATAGTTGCATGACGAAATGGTTGGTATTAGCATGACAAGATAATATTTGATTTTCTTATATAACTAACAACTGAGTGATATGGTAGCACATAATAAAGACTCAATTGCAGCAAGGTAAATTGTAAGAGAAAGGAATTGGGTGAGAATTCCTTTCGATATGTTTGGAAACCATAATTCCAAACAAATAAGATATTAGCATACATGAAGTCTTCTTAACCATAATATTGTTCTACATTATCTGGATATGTGTTATATTTATGAACATGTATTTGAAAGGTATAAAAGTTGGCTTATAGTTATGGTTGGATCCGTCAAGGGATTGAAGTCCTTTGAGAGATGATATACGTATGTGTTCAGATACAAGGAAGTGTGTCTAGCATAACAAGGTAAGGTAACTGGTATATTTTATGCTTATATTATACACTGACAATGATGTATTTATGGTTGTATGATGCACAAGATTGCATGGAAAAACATACTGCCCTGAAATATTTGAAAAGGATTGGGATGAGCTTTCCCTTGGAAGCTTTGGGAACCCATGCAGGATTGAGTCATGGTGTTTTTTGCTATTCTTTTTATTTCGTCATTTTATGATTTGTTTGCACTTGATTTGCAGTTTTTTTATGTCTCATGCAAGGCCTTGCCACTTTGGTTCTAGTGTCATATTACTATTGTTTTTATTGGTTTTATTCTTGTTTTATTCTTGTTCTTTCCTTTTCTTTGAGATTCCTGGAAATTGGTTGGGAAAGAGGAAAGTTGATGTAACTCGAGGAGAGTTGTGTGGTACCCAACAATTAATGTAAGATTGAGATGAAGCTCGGTGCATGTATAAGGGCAGCAAAAATTAAGAATATGACAACCGGTTGGATTGGTTGGGTCCATTCTGGTAAATGGACGGTGGTAGTACAGACATGAGAAAGGTAACCGAAAAGGTAAATTAAATGGGTTTGAGGTGATTCCTTGGCTATGTTGGGAACTATTGTTCTCGATGGTGTGCATGATTTGCATGGATAAAGGGCATTATCTTAACCTTGAAATTTGTTGATTTTTTTAGCTTGGGAGGTACTCCAAGTCCTAAGGTTCAGGGTTTGGAGGGAAAGGCACGACACATGCAACTTGTGGGATTGGAACCCAACTATGGGGTTTTGCACCCATCATGATTTGGGCCAAAACCGTGATGAATACATGACATGTGATGGATGAGGATGATAGTGATCAGTGATATGACTCCAAGGCATTGAAAATCATCTGAATCCAAGTTTTCGTTAGAAATAATTGAATTTTTGAGGTTGATTAGGTAATTATTGGTGGCCAAGTCGTGTAGGCTTGGTGTAAAAGGGTGCCAATAGATGGGTCTATTCAAGAAAATTCGTGGAGGATTAATTTCTATAAATAGAAAATTATTTGGAGCCATTTTAGCATCCAAAAGTTGTAATACATCTTTGAAATTTGACGGAGCCTAAGCCGCAAAAAGGAGAGCCTAAGGGACACCATGGAGGAGCTAGAAGGACAACATAGAATCTGTTATTGGGCTGTAATATTGTAGTGATAGCGTGGCAGATTTGGAGGGATGTTTGGGCTTGCGTTAAGGGCTGGAAACTGGGCAGATTAGGCTGCATTACTGAAGGAGAAAAAATAGTTGTTTGAAGGGTTGTTAGTGGAGTTTTTGAGGGGTATTTTTCCCTATAGGAGTTGATGTGCTATGCCACAATACATAGCCAATATATGGGCTATATCTTGTGTTTCTTTTAGGGTGGAACAAGCACAAGAGGACCAGTGTGAGGGTGGAGGAGTCTCCCCTTCGAGGAACACAATTTTTGGAGGGCTAGTTGTTGAGCTATGAGGAGGATAAGGGCTTTATGTGATGCCCTAGCTAGTGGTGTAGAAGTGCACCATGGTGAAAAACATGATTTTGTGAGGTGTATTGGGTCAAGGTATGACTGTGTTGGATCAATTTGAGGAGCAGCTTGCTGAAGCCAAGTATATGACATTCTGAGGAGGTGAAGTGTTAAATTAGGTGCAGATTCAACAATGATGAGATTGGCGGCCATAAGACTGATGGAGGGCAGCATGTTGGCTACCCAAAGTATCACTAAACGAGCTAACTTGAA
This sequence comes from Pinus albicaulis, assembly GCA_034641835.2. Lineage (NCBI taxonomy): Eukaryota > Viridiplantae > Streptophyta > Pinopsida > Pinales > Pinaceae > Pinus > Pinus albicaulis. The sequence goes on along the minus strand of CM076575.1, from coordinate 952,775,765 downwards.
GGATTAAGAGTAGCTGTATTTTGGGTGAAGGAATGTGCCGAAGTGCAACACTTTGATGGAATAAAGTGGTTGCTAGCCTAGAAAATTGGAGCTTGGGTGTTGGCCAGCATAGAGAGAGAATATCGGATCAGCCCAAGCAAACTCTACAAAAGGACGTTCAACAGTGTTAGGGGGAAACCCTCCTGGAGTCTCAATGTGTAGTGGCCTCGATGGATTAAGGCACTACTAGTGAGAAGTACGGGTGCGATAGATCGACATGACAAGATACGATAAAGAAGTTGCAACAAAGTTTGTCATTGTATCTTGTATATAATAGAGTATTGTATTATTCATATTTGGCTTAATATAATGGAGATTGGTAGTTGTATAGTATTGTTCAATTTTGTTTAAAACTGTTTGTATTGTGCATGTGTGATTTACTGCTTTATATTTTATGCTGTGCAAAGTAGTTTGTGGTTTCGATTCTTGGTTTGGTGGTGTTAGTGATTTAAGACTCTAACCTAGATCCCAAGCCATGGAAATTCAACATGGTATCAAAGCTTGTTTGAGATACTTTGGAAGCTAGTAAATCAGAGTTTATGTAGAAAAGTACAACATGAGAGGAAGGTTGTCACATTGTGAGTGAAGGAGTCACTACAATGTCGAAGTTGCAGGCAGGTCTTCAGTATGAGGACATGTTGGAAGGGTTGTTAAACTACACCCCTTGGAAGGAAATGATCAATTTGGTCTTGAAGTTCAACAAGATCTAGGATTTTTCCGAGAAAGATATTAAGTAGCCAACCGAACCTAAGGAGTTGGATATATGGGAAGATTTGGATAGGAAAGTAAGGTTGATCACCCTTGGTGGTGTGAATACCACATTTTTCTCGGAAGAAAAATGCATATGAGATGTGGATGGCTCTTCAGAATTTGTTCCAGAATAATAACAAGAACTAGGTACTGGTATTGGAGGATAAGTTTAAGTCCACCAAAATGATAAAGGGTGAAGGAGTGACTTCGTAACTGACGAGGTTGTCTCAGGTTAAAGATGAGCTTACTACTGTCGTTGTAGAAGTTTCATTTGCAGAGATGGTAAGTATTTCCTTGATATAGTTCACCAAGGAATGGAAGCCCTTCATCAAAGGAATCATTGCGAGGGATAAGGTGCTAAAATGGAATATACTATGGAACAAGTTCATTCAGGAAGAGTTGCGAGACAAGGATATTCATCCATCCAGGAAGGTAGATGGGGACGTGGAAATTACAATGAGAATGAAGGGTAAGCTGAAGAAGGACATGAGTAGAATTAATTCCTTCAAATGTGGCGAGATGGGCCATTTTATGTTGAGATGTACGAAGAAAGGAGATGAAGAGAAAGGGAAGAATAAAGGAAACCATATCGCTGCTTCAGTAGAGATGGATGATCTTGCGAGGAGATTGGAAGAAGAATATTTTGCTATGATTTCTCATTTCTTGGAGGGTACTATTCGAGAGGATGGATGGTACGTAAAAAGTGGTACGAAAAAGCACATGACAAAGTCACAAGAGGTTTTTTAGATTCTAGTTAAGTGGAACTTGAAGTTCAAAATGGTGTTGGGTGACAATATTTAGTTGGAAATCCAAGGATCGAGAGTGGTGACATTCAGGATGGAGATAGGACTTCTGTTGCAGGTCCAGGATGTATTGTTTTTACAAGGAATCATATATAGTGTGATTTATGTCTCAATTATGGAGAGGAAGGGGTTTGAGGTCTTGTTCTAGGAAATGGAGGTAAGATGCAGGCTTAGAGGCTCTAAGTATGATGGTATTGTACTTGGAATCAGGGAGCATGGTATCTACAGGTTGATAGGAAAGCTTGAGGATCATGGGAAGAAGCAGAGGCAGGTACAGGTTCCAGAGAAGTAGGAGCAGGTGTAGATGCAGGTGTAGGCTTCAGAGGAGAAGTTACATAATCCCAAGAAGAAGGTACACTTTTGAGAGAAGGTCTAGGTTCCATAGGCTCAGAGGGAGTCAAGTTCTAGAGGGATTTTGCTGATTCATAGGGAGACTTTGCAGCCTAAGAAGAGCGCTTGGTCAGTGGGGAGCAAAGGTGCTTCCACATGTGACAAGAAGGAAACATGGTGAGATTATAAATCAATACAGGAGAAGAAAAATAAGTTAGAGGCTTCCATTGATAAATACACTTCTGAGCAGGGCATAGTTCATTGTACATGGATTGTTGCGATTGTGAGCACCAAGAGTTGGACTAGTGTTGTGAGCACTGATGACGAATACGAAGTACTTCCTAGTCATGGAGGTACCTCCCTTGCTAAGAGGGAGTGTTGATTTTTGTAGCTTGGGAATTACTCCAAGCCCTAGGGTTCAGGGTTTGGAGGGAAAAGCACCACGAGGGCAGCTTGTGGGCTTAGAACCCAATTATGGGGTTTTGCAGCCATCATGATTTGGGCCAAAACCATGATGAAGACATGACATGTGATGGATGAGGGTAATAGTTATCGGCGATATGATTCAAACCCATTGAGAATCATCCGAATCTGAGTTTTCGTTAGAAAGAAATGAATTTTTGACATTGAATAAGTAATTATTGGTTACCAAGTCTTGTAGGCTTGGTTTAAAATGGTGCTAATAGATGGGTGCAAGATAGAAGAAAATTGGTGGAGGCTTCATTTCTATAAATAGAATATTATTTGGAGTAATTTTAGCATACAAAAGTGGAAATACATATCTAAAATTTGGATCCTAAGCCGCAACAAGGAGAGCTTAAGGGACAACGTGGAGGATCTAGAAGGACAACATGGAATCTGTGATTGGGCCGCAGTATTTTAGTGATAGCGTGGTACATTTGGAGGGTTATTTGGGATTTCGTTAAGGGCTAGAAGCTGGTCATATTTGTTTTCATCCCTAAAGGACAAAAAATAGTTGTTTGAAGGGTTTTTGGTGGATTTTTTGAGGGGTCAGTTACTCTACAAAAACTGTTGTTCTAGGCCGCAAGCCATAACTAGCAGTTGGGCCATCTCTTGTGTTGCGTTTATGGTGGAAAAAGAACAAAAGGACCAGCGTGAGGGTGGAGGAGTATCCCATTGGATGACCATAGTTTTTGGAGGGCTATTTGCTGAGCTGTGAGGAGGTTAAGGGTTGTAGGTGACGCCCTAACCAGTGGTGCAACAGTGGAATGTGGTTACAATAGTGGTTTTGTGAGGTGTATTGGGTCAAGGTGTGACCATGTTGGCTTAATTTGAGTAGAATCCTTATGAAACCAACTATATGACATTTTGAGGAGTTGAAGTTTCATATTAGGTGTAAATTCAATAGTGACGATATTGGGAGCCATAGGACTATTCGAGGGTAGCGTGTTTGCTACCCAAAGTAGCCCTAGACAATATATCTTGAAGGACGAAGAGTAGTTGAAGGTTGGGTGAAGGAAGGTGTTAGAATGCAACACTTTTATGGACTAAAGTGGTCTCTAGCCTGGAAGATTTGAGCTTGGGTGTTGGCCAACCTAGAGAGAGAAGATTGGATCAACCCAAGTACACTCTATAGAAGGAAATGCAATAATGTTAGGGGGTATCCCTCATGGAGTCTTGATGGACTAAGGAACTACTATTGAGCAATATGGGTGCGATAGACCGAAATGACAAGATATGACAAAGAAGTTGCAACGAATTTTTTCATTGTATATTATATATCATAGATTGTTGTATTATTCATATTTGGTTTAATATAGTGAAGATTGGTGGTTGTACATTGTTATACAATTTTGTTTAAAACTTTGTATATTTTATATGTGTGATTTACTACTTTATATTTTCCACTGTGCAAAGCAGTTTATTGTTGAGATTCTTGGTTTGATAGCGTCAATGATTTAAGACTCTAACCTAGACCCAAGGTCACATAAATTCAACAACCTTATACTATATAGTAATTATGTTGTGATCATGATTATGTTGATGTTTATATATATCTGTGTGTGTCTGTGTGTGTGTGTGTGTGTGTGTGTGTGTGTGTGTGACAGGGTCGTCATGGATCATGGTTGTTTAATGCTAATGTTTCTATGTATATATGTGTGTATGTATGTTGTTGTATGACAGGATCATGATTTTTTTATGCCAATGATTATATATAGGTATTCATGTATGTATTTATGTCACTGTATGAAAGGGTTTTCAATGATCATTGTTGTGGAGGAATGATTTATTATGCATGTGAATGACAGGAAGAGTATATTGGTCTAATGAGGAATCAAGTGGGAAAGAGTAACCCTGACATATCTATGAGGTCAGTATCATGTGGAAATGAATTGATACTATATGCTTGTACTATGCTTATGTTTATGTTATGGACATGTAATGTTGAGGGGTAAATCAGTGAAGTGAAAGTAGTGTGATCTGCGACATGCTAGGATAAGCATGGATTGTGGAAAGACACTATAAGCAAGGTTTCTTTTGGGGTCAGTATGTGGTTTATGGATATGTAGTACTATTGTTGTGTATATTTTGTGCATGTTGTATATTCAGTGTTTGTACCTATGGTGATGTGTACATGTAACATATGTAGTATTGCGTACACATGATGTTGTATATATGGTGTTGTGTGTAGATTTCATATGCAGTGATAGGTATAGATGGTGCCATGTACATGTTGGATATGTGGTGCTTTGTAGATATCATATTGCGTGCAGGTTGGATATGTGGTTTTGTGTGGATATGGTGTTGTGTGAATGTTGGATATGCAGTGATGTGTACGTATGGTGCTATGTACATGTTGTATATGTAGTGCTATGTACATATGGTGTTGTGTGCGTGTTGTACATATGGTGCTATATAAATATGGTGTTGTGTGTATGATTTTACATGTGGTGTTGTGTACATGCTGTACATGTGGTGTTGTGTTCAGGTGGTGCCATTTACATGTTGTGCATGTGGTGTTGTGTACATGTGGTGTCGTGTACATTTCGTGCATGTGGTGTTGTGTCCATGTGGTATGGTGTACACATTATACAGGTGGTGCGATGTACATTTGGAGTTGTGTACACATTGTGCAAGTGGTGTCGTATACATGTGATGTTGTGAACACATTGTGCAGGGAGTGTTGTGTACAGGTGGTACATGCTGTGAATATGCTACTGGTATACATGTGATATCATGTGCATGTCGTACATTCTATGTTGTAGGAATGCAGTACTATATATGTGCATGGTGTAGCTGTGGTATTGTGACATGTGTATTCGTTGTGTTGTACTTTGTACATGTATATGTATTGCGATGTGTTTTAAACCAGATGTATGTGTATGTATTATGTTGTGTTGTACACTGGGTGTGGGTGTATGTATTGTGTGGTGTTGTACGCCTTATGTGGATGTACGTTTTGTACATTGTGTGTATGTGTGCGTGATTGAAGTGAAGCAAAGGAATTGGGTGCTTGTCGGGTGTGGCAACCAAACTTGTGTGTGTATAGAAAGAATAAAGGAAGAAGTAAGGATCGATGAAGGATAAGTATTGGTATTTTATTTTAGTTCTATATGCATGTGATGTTAGGTCCTTATATTACTAGTATAGTCCCTTATTGTTGTTACTTTAACCCTCTTATTGTTATTGTTGTACCCTTGTAACCCCCATATTTTTATTATTGTGCCCGAATATTATTATTGTTAGGTCGGCTAGGATTACATTGTGGCCCCATGGACTCCTATATATAGAGAGGAGGTTTTGTCATTTGTATCATCCAAGAATTGTTCATTCATGTAATGTATTGGACGTTGGCCCCTTGAAGTGGCTTGTTTCTAAGGCATTGATATATCTTTTCTTCTATTTTTGGAGCTGGTTTCACAACATTTGGTATCAGAGCTTTGGGGTTGTAGGGTTTCAATGCTCCAAACAGTTCATCGTGGCATTTTCAATATACCTGTTTTTCTACGAAGGTTAAAAAGCTAAAATTTTTAGAGTACGAAGACAAAAGCCTGAGTAACAACGTCACAAAATTTCAGAGCTTATTTCACAATATTTTCGGAGATATGATCTGTGAGATTTAGGTCATTTTGCAGGCTCCTGAATTTAACCTAAACAGGTCATCGTGGCATTTTCGCTACAACGTTTCTTCTACGAAGGTTCATAAGATGAAATTTTTAGAGCACAAAGTTGAAATACTGAGGAACGTCATCGCAAAATTTCAAATCTTGGTTCACAATATATGCGGAGATATGGCCTGTGGAAGTTAGGGCATTTTCAGGCTTCTGAATTTCATCTCAAAGACGTGATCATGGGAAACTCTTTATAGCTCTCTCTCTGAGCATCAGATTGGAATTCTGTAAAAATGGTTGAAAGTACACGGACTTTGGTTTTCTGTCTATCAATTGCAAATCCAAATGAGGAAACAGTGACACGTGGCAAGTCATACAAATTCACTCTACTCAACTAGAACATAATTAGGTCATTGTGGGAGATTGGGCATAAATTTGCCTTGAAAAATCCAAATCAGGTCAAACCTATGGCATTCGAAAGAAGATTCAAAGGAATAATTTAGGGCTGAATTTCAGATATTGAAGATCTGAAATCATAAAGATAATTCAGTTTGAATATCGAGCTCCTCAAAAGCAAGAAAAAGGTGTGTATTTTTTTTGAATTACATAAGTTTCATTTGAAAAAAAATTAGTTTGAATTTATTCCAAGGGAATATTGAAGAATGGATATCAGTATTGGGTTCTAAAATGACCCGTAAAGATAATTCAACACCCATTAAGCCTTCAGAAGGCACCACTATGACTCATTAAGACTAAGAAACACAACATGAGATATTAAAACTACAAGAGCAAGTGTACCAAATTTCGCTATCACAAAGAGCAACAAAAAATGAAATGGAAGTTTTGAAGAAAGGCATGGAAACTAAGATGGATGGTTTGAATAAAGGCATGGAAGCTAAGATGAATGGTTTGGAAGCTAAGATGTATGGCATGGAAGTGGGCATGGAAGCTAAAATGGATGGCATGGAAGCTAAGATGGATGACATGGAAGCTAAGATCGATGAAAAAATGAAAGGCAACATGGAAAACATGAAGAATGATCTAAAAGTAGACATCGAAGGTTTGGAAAAGTTGATACAAGAAATTTTTCCTAATGGAGAAAATATAGTAGAGGAAACTCATGATGAGAACAAAATAAATGTTAATCATGATTTCATAAACTCTAAGGTTGGATGGAAGAACCACCATATTCCAAAGATGGATATGAGGAAGTTTGATGGCAAGGATCTTGTAACATGGATACTACAGATGGAGCAATATTTTGATCTCAATAATGTGCAAAACACACAAAAGGTACACATTGCAACTTTACATTTATAACAAAATAAATTTGTATGGTATCGATGGCTTTTCTCCCGTAAAATATTGTCACTTGGTCAATTTTTACGGAGGAAATGATAGCACATTATGAGGATACAAAGAGAAACACCTTCTTTAGCCGTTTGATAAATCTCAAACAAAAGGGTTTAGTGGCGGAGAACATTGAGGACTTCCAAAAATTGAATATAAGGGTAACTGGTATTCCAGAGGAACACAAGATTGATGTCTTCATAGGGTCTTTAAAGGATAACATCCAAAATGAAGTTCGCGTTTGGGAACCAGATTCATTAGAGAAGGCATTCAGGTTGGCAAGAACAATTGAATGTAAAATTATGGTGACAAGGAAGCCTACCACTCACATCTATAAAGATGGAAGTGTTGCTACTCCTAGACTTCCACAACCTACAAGGTTGACACCACAAAAATTGGAAGAAAAAAGATCAAAAGGGCTTTGCTACAGTTGTGATAGCGAATACACTAAAGGTCATAAGTGTGCTGAGAAGAAATTATTTTACATAGATTGTTAAGAGGAGGAAGAAAATGAACAAGAAACTTCAAAAGAAGAGGATATACACTAGGATGCAACGCTATAAGAAGAAGAAATGAGTCCGACCATATCATGTAATGCATTGGCAGGAATTACCACTCCTCAAACTCTCAAGATATAAGGACATATCAAGAAGAAAAAGGTAATAGTGTTGATTGATTCGGGTAGTACCCGTAATTTTATTCATTGCAAGGTAGCCAAGGAATTGAAATCTTTCCTATACCCAGCACCAGAATGTCAAGTGATGGTGGAAAATGGAGGAACTATAAAATGCTCTGGAAAATGCCATAATATCAAGCTATCCATGGGGGAATATGTATTAAATAGTCCAATTCTTTCCATCCCAATGGGAGGTTCTGATGTTGTACTAGGAGTACAATGGTTACAATATTTGGGGACGGTAGCCTTTAATTTTCAAGAACTTTTCTTGAATTTTTTTTCGGAAGGAAAGGAAATCGAATTACGGGGTATCGCAGGGAATTCAGGAAAGATAATAAGCTCTAATGTCATGATAAATCTTCTGAAGAAATAACAACGAGGCGTAATTGCAAAATTATGCTCACTAGAAGTTCCAACATCAAAATCATCTATTTCTCCAGATCTCCAAAGAGTCTTGGACAATCATTCCAACGTGTTTGATACTCCCAAAGGACTCCAACCTATTCGTGATCATGATCATGCTATTCATTTGATTCCAGGAAGTGTTCCTTCAAACATCCAACCTTACAGATATCCTTATGTCCAAAAGAGTGAAATTGAACGTATGATTGCAGAAATGTTAGAGGCTGGTATAATTCAACCTAGTCAAATTTATTTCTCTGCTCCAGTAGTATTGGTGCACAAGAAGGATGGATCATGGCGCATGTGTCCGGATTATAGGGAGCTCAATAAGCTCACCATTAAAGATAAGTTTCCCATTCCTGTGATTGATGAATTATTGGATGAATTACATGGAGCAATTTATTTTACCAAGTTGGATCTTCGTTCAGGATATCATCAAATTAGAGTGAAGACTGAAGATATTCCAAAAACAGCATTTCGAACTCATGAGGGTCATTATGAATTTTTGGTCATGCCTTTTGGCCTTACCAATGCACCTTCTACATTTCAAGGGTCGATGAATTCCATTTTCAAACCCTTCCTTAGAAAATTTGTGCTAGTATTTTTTGAGGATATACTAATCTACAGCAGGTCTTGGAAGGATCATGTTGAACATGTTGACAGGGTGCTCAAACTATTGCAGGAGAAACAATTATATGCAAAAACATCCAAATGTTTCTTTGGAGCACAAGAGGTGGAATATCTGGGTCATATTGTATCTCACGAGGGTGTTAAAGTAGACCCTAACAAAATTAAAGCCATTAAGGAATGGAAAGTCCCCACAACCATAAAGCACTTGCGAGGATTTCTCGGGTTAACAGGGTATTATCGCAAGTTTGTTAAGAATTATGGGAGAATAGCAGCACCTCTAACAACATTATTGAAGAAAGATGCATTTTCATGGACTCCTGAAGAAACTAAGGCGTTTGAACATCTTAAAGAGGCAATGTGCCTAGCACCGGTCTTAGCTATGCCAGACTTCACAAAAACCTTTATTGTGGAATGTGATGCCTCAGGAAATGGAATTGGTGCTATTTAATGCAGGAAGGAAGACCCATTGCTTTTGAAAGTCGTCCAATCAAAGGAAAGTATTTACAGAAACCTATTTATGAGAAGGAAATGTTAGCAATACTGCATGCACTAAATAAATGGAGACCTTACCTAATGGGAAGACACTTCAAGGTAAAAACTGATCATGATAGTCTTAAACACTTTTTGGAACAAAGACTATCTTCAGAAGAGCAACAAAAATGGGTCACAAAGATGTTGGGTTATGACTTTGAAATAATCTACAAAAAGGGAAGCTAAATGTTGTTGCAGATGCACTCTCAAGAAAGAATGAAGAGGTGAAAGCATTGCTTTGTGCCATTTCTATTATCCAACCAGATTGGATAACTGAAGCAAGAGATGAATGGAAGAAGGACAAAGATGTATGGATACTCATTCAAAAGTTGCAGCAAGATCCTAGTACATCTCATACATTTAGTTGGAAAAATGATTCCTTATGGTACAAAGATCGCTTATATCTTTGTAAGAATTCCCAACTAAAACAAAAGATTCTTCTGGAATTGCACACTTCTCCTTTAGGAGGACACTCAGGATTTTTAAAAACTTACCACAAGGTGAAGAAATATTTTTTTTGGGATGGCCTTAAATCTGATATTCAAAAGTTTGTGGCGGAATGTTTGGTTTGCCAGCAGAATAAAGTGGAGACAATTAAGACCCCGGGACTTCTACAACCTTTATCCATTCCAAGTCAGCGTGGGGAGGAGATTTCAATGGATTTTATCACAGGTTTACCTAAGTCTGAAGGAAAGAATGTCATCATGGTGGTAGTTGATAGACTTACCAAGTATGCACACTTTTGTGCATTATCTCATCCATTTAATGCAAGTACAGTTGCTACTACATTTGTGGACAGAATTCAAAAGCTACATGGAAGCCCAAGGGTTATTGTGAGCGACAGAGATCCCATTTTTACGGGAAATTTTTGGACGGAGTTATTTTCTTGTTTGGGTACTCAATTAGATCATAGCTCATCTTATCATCCTCAATCTGATGGTCAAACTGAGATAGTAAATAAATGTTTGGAAGGATATCTTCGTTGTTTTGTATCTGATAAACAAACACAATGGGTCAAGTGGTTACCTCTCACCGAATGGTGGTATAACACTTCCTTCCATACTGCAGCAAAAATGACCCCATTTATGGCACTTTATGGATATCATCCACCATCCATCACATCATCTTTAAGGGAAAATTCGAAGGTTCAAGCAGTGGAAGATCACATCTAGCATCAGCAAGAAGTTCTGCAACTCTTAAAGGATAACCTGAATTTGGCACAAAATCGAATGAAACAACAAGCATATCAACATCGTAGCGAGAGAAGTTTTGATGTAGGAGATTGGGTATTTTTATGGCTACAACCATACAAACAAATGTCCCTCAAGCAAGCTAAGAAGGATAATAAATTATCGCCAATGTACTATGGTCCTTACAAGGTGTTGCAAAAGATTGGTACTATGGCATACAAATTGGAGCTTCCTGCTTCTTCACGAGTACATCCAGTTTTCCATGTTTCGTGCTTAAATAAGGTTATAGGTGAAAATCTTCCAGTTCAAAAAATATTGCCAGAACTTGATGAGGAATGAAAAATCATATTGGAACCGGAAGCGGTCACGGAAACAAGAACTCGACAACTACGGAATCGATCAATTTCAGAGTATCTCATCAAGTGGAAGAACTTACCCACTGAAGATTCTACATGGGAGGATGAGAATTTTATACAAAAGCACCCATAGCTACTCAAGCGTTGAGGACAACACTTTTTTGAAGGAGAGGAGCATGTTAGGTCCCTATATTACTAGTATAGTCCCTTACTGTTGTTAGTGTAACCCCCTTATTGTTATTGTTGTACCCCTGTAACCCCCATATTGTTATTATTGTGCCCTTACATTATTATTGTTAGGTCGGCTAGGATTACATTGTGGCCCCATGGACTCCTATATATAAAGAGGAGGTTTCGTCATTTGTATCATCCCAAAATTGTTCATTCATGTAATGTATTGGAGGTTTCCCCCTCGAAGTGGCTTGTTTCTAAGGCGTTGATATCTCTTTTATTCTATTTTTGGAGTTGGTTTCACAACATGTGATCTATAATTCTGAATTATGATGGTTACATGTGATTTATGATTATGATTTATGATGATTGCATGCGAGTCATGATTTTGACCTATCATGGCTTTGTTTTGAGATAACTAGATGTGAAATGTTTATACATGATGATTTGATCAAATATCTAGTTTGACTTGTGTGACAGGAAGTAAACAAAAGTGCAAGTGTACCTTATTGACGGGCTACCAATCTGGCATGATTTTAAGTTATTTCAATTTATTTTGAATATAATGGAAGTTATGTGCTTGGTACAAGAAGCACAGGAATTCCCGGTTGGGTGGTTGAAACTGATTGCAGGCATGAGGAGCAACAAAAAAAGGAATTAAAACAGGCAATAGTATGCTGGTAAAGCACTTAAGGAGTAGGGCCATGGAGGGACACTAGTACCCAATAGTGTCCATTTATTTCCATGACCATGCTATGAATAATATGATTGTTTTGAGGCAGGGACATGCATTGGTTTTTGTATCTTCCAATGCGAGGAAGCCTTTCAAAGCGATGGGCTTCTCGGGATGGGGGCGCATGCAGAAATTGGAAGGTGTGTGACTGGATGGAAGGGGGTGACCGGATTACCCAAGGGACTGTGTAGCATAGAAGGTAAGGTCGGGGATAGATTTGTTTTTGCCATTAGAATTTCCATATGGAATCGTATGCACATTGAGAGTGTGCCCTAGAATAATGCCCTGATAACTGTTCACAGACAAGACAAGTGGCAGAAGATTGTGGCACTGGACATTCGATGCATAAATTGTCATGGGAAGTGGATTATGGACTTCTAGGGAAGGAGGTGAATTGTGGTATTACCTTGAGGGTGGAGGTGTGAGGGTGTAGATTACCTTGTTGCAAATGCAGGCAACGTATCCTTCTATTTGTTGGTTGAGGAAATGTGTAAATGTGCATGTTATGGTAAATATTGTATCACGATGGATTTATAAAGCTCCATACATAGTATGATTATTTTATCGTTGAAGCAAATTTGCATGAGTATATGTGGTTGCTATTGTAAATATTGTAATGAGTTGTGTTATAAATCTCCAGTAAACGGTATGTTTGTTATGTTTTCAACACTGGTCATTGTAAATACTGCAACGAGCACTGTTATAAAGCTCCATAGGCAATATGTTTTGGCTTACAGATTTTTATTGGTTTATAGGTGTCATTGAACACTAAGGATGGCATTCACCCAAGGGGGAGGGTTCTGTAACAACATTGGTTAAAATCCCATGTAAAAAAATATCAGACCAAGGTCATGGTACACATATTCCAAGCTGAATGGTGGGAAAAAAATCCTAGTGGGTGTTTATTTGCTTTATTATGGCTAAATTAAATTGGGAATGGTAATGGAAAATGATTTGGAAAGGAAAAGTGGCATTTATTTTCAATTATTTATGAAAATAATGGAAATTAGAAGAACAGGATGGTGAAAGGCCACAAGTTGCATGTGGGGAGGAAAATGAATGAAAATAATGGAAATGAATAAAATAGAGGCCTCATTGATAAAAAGGCTTCTAAGGATAAGTTGGAAAGATTTTTCTCAAACCTTTTATCAATTATATGGTGGAGCTCTCATTCTATTCTCTCTCTCATACTCTTGGACACTCAAATTTTTCTTGGAGCACTCTTGGAGAGTGTGGCATACTTGGAGATTTGGAGCAAGAAGGAAAATGAAGAGTAGGAAAGCACAAGAGGAAATCATGATCAACGGCCACAATGGGTTTTGGTTGTAGGTACTGAGTTGCATGTATGTTTTCCTCACTAGTTTTGGCATGCATGTGGTTTCTTGGTCATGATTTTCAATTGGCATGGAGGATTTCCTAGATTGACAATCGATTTTCCTAGACTTTTCATTTCCTAGATAACCATGGTGTTGTGGGTTCATTTTATTGTTTTTTTTTATGGTTGGTTCTTATCTTCCTTTAGTTGTGGGTGAATTATTAGTTCATGGAGCCTTGGTTGGACAAATGCTCTGGAAGCCCTGTAATGATTTATATTGAGTTAATAGTCCTGGCGCCTTGTTTGGATAAATTATCTAGAAGCCATGTAACATATTAGGTTGAGTTACTAGTCCTGGAAGTCTTGGTTTGAAAAATTCTCTGGAGCCATTGGTGGGTTGAGTTACTAGTCCTAGAGCCTTGGTTAGACAAATGCTTTGGAGCCCGACAACAACTGTGGGTTGAGTTGCTAGTCCTGGATCCTTGGTTGGACAAATGCTCTCGAGCCTTGCAGTAGCCATGGGTTGAGTTACTAGTCCTAGAAGTCTGGTTGGATCAGACACTCTGGAGCCCTAGACAACTTGGGTAGAGACAAATCTGGTGATGGTTATTGGTGTCCAAACATGAGGTGGAATCACTGTTTGAGGATTGATGTGGTTTGGCCTTTGGAATCCATTGTTTGGTTTTGATGGAGTTGTTTTATGAGAACCCACATTTATGCTTGGAATATGGCACGGAGGTGAGTGGTTGAAGAGATATTTGGCTCATCCATTTCTATGGTTGGCTGGAACGTGGAAGTCCCAGACTTTGTTGAATTTTTATAATGGAAATAAGAGCTCTTTTCCTCTTGTATTTATGGGTAAATATTCTTTTTATTATGTGGCTTATATGGTTCTTATGTGCTCATCATTTCTATTATTTATATGCTGGTTATAAATTTGTGTTATGGTGGTGATGACGTATGGATCTCATCATGTTTTGACTCATAAATGAATGAATAATGTATCTATGCCCAAATAGAAGACAATGTAGTTAATTTGATGAGGCAACAATTATTCTTAGTTATTCTCAAATAAGTATGAGACACCTATGCTTATATATGTTATTTAAACTTGTATATTACATATTTGTGACATGTTTGACGAAATTTTTGTCATGTCTAATAGGGGTCCAGTCATGTATGTGTTCACATGTTTTCTTGTGCATCATTGGTTTGTTGTTATATTTCATTTCTTAACTAGTCATTGAGTTTTGGGCATTGACCTGGGCTCTGGGCCTGAAAAAATGGTTCAAATCCAGGGGAAACTGACACATGTTTGTGGGAAAAAGTCACTAGACGCATGCATGCCTATGATGTAGGAGCGTCCAAAGCCTCCCAGATGCACCCTTTCCCATATCAAAGGAGCGTCCAGGGGTTAAATAGTCTAAAATCTTAGTGAGACCCAAGGGATGGAGACTTGAGTGGTTGGGTTGGTTCCTAGGAGTTCTGTTGCTGATGTGGAAGGTATGTTTTATGTGTTTCTATTGATTCCACTTCCTTAAGGTCACATAGGAGTTTGAATCATATCATAATAAGTCTTCCTCACATGTTTACCCCGGTTGGACAGTTACTTGGGTAGATGTGGGAAGAGGGTGTTACATCCTTTTGATTCCAAACTTGCTTGCAAATAGGACATTTTCAAAACTCCTGTCCACAAGAAAAAAATATCATAAAATAAAAAGAGGCAAACCTCTAACCAAATGGGATGATAGTTTCCTGATAGTTCAGAAGATGAGAAAGAAGAGCTTGTAGACAATCAACCGAATTCATAAGAAAAAAATCGATTTTGAAGTCAGTCAAATGGTGGTGAAGAGGATAGGCCCATATTAGTGGAATTCTACTAAAAGGTTATTGAATCAATAATTTTTTTTGTACTAGAGTAGAAGAAATCATATATGCCCATGGAAAAGGATTTAGAGGAATAAAGAGATCACATGCATCTAAGAGTTAGGAATCCGATAAAAACATTCCCTAACATTGAAATACAAATCAACTAGCAATTGTAACAACCGCTCCCAATCAAGGACTTTGGCGAAAGGTGGAGAAAAAGAAAGGAAAAAAGGTAAAGTTAAGTGATTTTTATCACACTTAATCCCGTAAAATTTTGGTATTTCATCTTGTTTCTTAGTTCTTTTTTTCTGCATCAACTACAAGGCTAATATGATCGAATGCTTTCAAGCATATTTAGAATGAAACTTTCTTCTTTAGTTTTAAAGTTTAATAAAATTACCAATTTTTCAAAAAATAATAATATTTATTAATATTAATTTTAATAAACCTAATATTAAAACCAGATATTATAAATACAACATCATAAACCCTAATAGTAAAATTGATATTTTTAGGTTTGAAAGTCAACACTCTTTATCTTTGGCCAAACATAATCTCTTGTCATTATTATTTATTAATATTAATAGTCAAGCATAGTCAACCAAATTAGTGAACATAGTTAAACGAAGTCATCCTTATAATTATTTTTTCAATAATTGACTGTGATCAATCTTGGTTAACCCTATGTTTACCATATTTAACAATAATCAACCTTGCTCGCTCATAGTTGTCCTCAGTCAATGTAGCTCAACCACATTCAACTATAGTCAACCATGGTTTACCAAAGTTAAACATTGTCATCCTTATTCAACTAAGGTTATCCTTGATTGGTCACTAACAAGAATACTAATACTAATATTAATATTAATAAAGTATGTGAATAATAATAATAATACGGTTGACTACTTCATTATTATTATTAGATGACTGAGGATATTATTTATAGCTTATAATATTAGGTTTAAAATATTAGAGTTTATCATATTAGGGTTTAATATTAGGTTTAATATTGAGTTTTAATATTAAAGTTTTAAAATTAGTCAACCACATTTACTAATCTGTCTGACTATGTTTAACTATATTTGATAATGTTTGGTGGAAAAAAATCTTCAAATTTGGTTAAACATAATCACCTATTCATATTATTTATTAATATTAATAATCAAACATTTTATGACATTGGAATGGTAATAAATCTATGCAACATTGAATTGTGACAAATGTTTTCACAATGTGACAATCAACATGACAACCATTGTGGCAATGTTACAATACATTGCAATTTATTCAATGTCGGATTTCCACATTACAAAATTAGTCAACCACATTTACTAATGTTGTTGGCTATGTTTGATTGTGTTTGATAGTCAACACTCCTTATCTCCTGTCAAACAAAAAATCCTATCATTGTTATTGATTAATATTAATATTCAAACATTAAATCTAATATTAAAACTCGATAGTAAAACCAAATATTTTAAACCCAATATTATAAAACCTAATTATTAGAAATTAAATATTATTAATATTATTAGGGTTTTCATATTAATGCCAACATTTCTTTACTTCTTTCCTTTTTCTTACTTCTCTTTTGTATATATATAATTATTCTTTCAACATTATTTCCTTAGGATTTTATGTCCTCATGATGGATCCACTTATGGACCTGAAACATAGACATTCCTAAAAATTGACGCTTGTGAATCCGAGTTTGCAAGCTATGAATATTAATGTTAATAAACTCAATATTAAAACTCAATATTTAAAACATAATGTTATTAAACCAAATTATTCTACAGTGAATATTATTAATATTATAAAACCTAATATTATGAAACCTAATATTCTAAACATAATGTTAAACCCTAATATTATAAACCCAATTTTATAAACCTTAATGTTAAAACCTAATATTTTTAGGTTTTACAGTCAACACTCCTCATCTTCGGTCAAACATAATATTGTGTCATTATTATTGACTAATATTAATATTCAAACATAGTCAACCGCATTAGTGAACATAGTCAAACAAAGTCAACTATGATAGTTATTGTTTAAATAGTTGACCATGATCAAACATGGTCAAACCTACATTTATCATATTTAAGAATAGTCAACCCTGTTCACTCATACCCATCCTTAGTCAATGTAATTAAACCATATTCAACCATAGTCAATCATAGTTGACCAAACTCAAACATTGTAAACCTTACTAAACTAAGGTCATCCTTGGTCAGTCACAATCAAGATTACTAATAATATTATTAATGTTGATAAATTTTACGAATAATAATAATAATAATAAGGTTGACTATTATTATGATGATTGGATATATTATTAATAGTTTATAATATTAGGATTTTTTTTTAAGAAAAAAATCATAATTTTCTATTAAATAATTTAATCTACATTTAGTACATGCATCGAGTGAATTCAACCACTATCCCAAATGACCAAATATGAAAAAAATAGGATACATAAAACATCCCTGAGACCAGCATTTACCCAGATAAATTCAGCTTCTATTTTATACTTTTCTTCTTCTAAACTTTTTTTCAAACCCAATAGTTTGGGTTGCCAATTACTATTTCCTTTTCTTCTCCTTTAAATTTTGAGGGAACTTCTTTATCTTTCTCATAAATATCTGATGTATGTGTTAGTTTTGTTTCGGCTACTCCTTGAATGTTGCATGTTTCCTCTAGCTATTTTTCTGGAGCCTGGATCACTATTAACTCAATGGATTTTTTACCTTTTCTTTTGGGATCATTCAGATTATTTTCACCCTCCTCCGCTTGGGTATCTTTTTTATTATGATCTTCTCTTGTTTGATGATTCTCATCCATTTCTTCTACATCATCATTTGTAAGACACGGATCTTAAAAGTACCACCCCTTTGACTTGATCTTTTATTTGTCCTTTTTTTACTTGTGGGCATGTATTCTGCAAATTCCATGTCTGGAGACAAATTTGACACCTGAAAATCAAAATTTCGAAATAAAATAATTGGGCCGACTTAAAATATTTATGAAATAGATGGATGCGATCTCATAGAACTTTATTAATGTTTATTTCTATACATATCCTGGAAAAAATTAACATTTATTTTACCATTTGTTCTCGAGCTATCTTCAAAAACCTCCCCAAACTTTTTCCATACCTTCTAAAACTTGGTGATGCAAGAGAGGGAGAGGGACGTTGTGAAGTCTCAACCACACGAAAATCTTCATAACCACCATATTTGTACCATAAAAATATGAAAACCGTGGGGTTACGAAGACGCCCTCCCTTCCCCAAAACTGTGGTCCTTCATTTAAAAAAAATACACATCTTCTTGATTATCAAATTGTACCACAAAAAAATCCTTCAAACAAAGGTAAATATCCAATTTTTTGCTCCAATTTGTGAAGTCCCACTGATGTAGATCTTTGAACTTAGGCCAAAACCTATTAAATCTATAAATAAGAGCTCTGGCCTATAGGAATATGAAAAGACCACTTACTTCATATAAATTGATTGACATATCTAGTGCTTTTCCTTTTGTTCAACAAGGTAAGGACAAGGAATGTTGTTGTTTTAATCAAAAAAATTTTGTGACTCCACCTGTTTCTTCACTGCATCCTTAAATGAAACGGGTCGGTTTTGTTACTAGATCTAGGAAAACCTCCCTTAAATTTCAAATTAATGATAATAGAGGAGTTTCGTTTAGTGCCATAATCTTATGATATAAACTCATCTTGCAAATATCTACCTGCATAAATAATATTTTAAAATTCCATCGAGATACCCATTCTATTTTGTATTTTCTACTTTATATCAAGCATCAAAGTCGCAGTTTGAACCCCTATAAGGGTTGATCTCCAATATCGGGTTTTCAAAGAAATTTGAAAAGAAACCCCCACTCTCAAATCTAGTTAAAGAGGCTTACAACCATATGAGTTAGTATAATGTTGGAGAAAAAGGAATATGATAACCTCAAAACCAAAATCTACAACCTCTAGTTCTATATTTGATTTATGGATAAAATTCCTTTGCTTAGGATCAACGATGAAGCAATACAACCCATATATGAGCCTCATCATATTATAATCAAAAACCATATTGGTGTATGTGTACTCTTATCTATATAGATTGTCCCCGCAAAAACGGTCACGGATGCCTAGGATATACTTAACACTAGCACAGGTGATTCTATAAGGCTTGTGTGCAAAGAAACTATCCATGAAATCTTGCATATCCACTAGATCTAGTCTAGACTGCAACATATCTTTGCAATAGGGTGAAACATGAGTCTTAGAGAAGTCGAAGGTGGCCACCAAATTCCTTTTTCATGCGAAATCCTGATTCCCATAAAAGGAAACATTATAATCCCTATGTACACCAAAATATCCATTAACTCCTTCCTTTCCATTAGATCTAGACCATGAGTACACAAATATCCTCCTGGGTGAAGCCCGAGAGCCTCGAAGGAAGTATGGATCTCGTCGGAAATGGCCAAAAACCATCTGTAGACAACCCTAACTATCGTCTCTCCCTCAATTCAATTCCAACCATAAATAAAACATTTCAAGTTTTAATATGAGGGTTTATAATATTATGGTTTAATATTAGGTTTTATAATACTAGGTTTAAAATATTGGGTTTTAATATTAGGTTTATTAATATTAATATTAATAATATTTTTTTAAATTTTGGGTTTTAATATTAGGATTTTAGCATTTGGTTTTAGTATTGGTTTTTAATATTTGGGTTTAAGTATGGGATTTTAGTATTGGTGTTTTAGTATAGGGTTTTAAAATTTGTCAACCACATTTACTAATTTGGTTGAGTATGTTCTTATATATTTGACTATGTTTGGTTGTAAGCACTCATCAAATTTGGCTAAACATAATCACTTATTCATATTGTTAATTAAAATTAACAATCAAATATGTTATGACGTTGGAATGCTAGAGAAATCTATCCAACATCGCATTGTGGCAAATATTCTTGCAATGTGACAATCATTGTTGCAATGTTACATTACATTGCAATTTATTCAATGTCACATTGCAAAATTACAAAATTAATCAACCACATTTACTAATATTGTTTACTATGTTAAAGTATGTTTGAGAGTTAACACATCTCATCCTCGGTCAAACACAATCTCCTGTCAATATTATTGATTAATATTAATAGTCAAACATAGTCAACCACATTAGTGAACATAGTCAAACAAAGGCAACCTTGATAGTCATTTTTTAAATAGTTGACCATGATCAAACTTGGCCAACCTTGTGTTTACCCTATGTTTAGCATAGTCGCCCTTAGTCATTGTAACTCAACCATATTCAAACATGGTTGGAAAAGGTCAAACATTTTCAACCTTACTCAACTAAGGTCATTCTTAGTCGATCATAATCAATATTAAAAATAGTATTATTAATGCTAATATTAATATTAAGGTTGACTACGCTTATTATTATTAATAATAATAATATTGTATTATGATTGAATATATTATTAATAGTTCACTATATTAGGTTTAAAATATTAAACTTTATAATATTAGGTTTTACAATATTAAGTTTAGAATATTGGGTTTTAATATTAAGTTTATTACCATTACTAAATAATATGAATAATATTTTCTTTTTAATAATTAATTTTAAATTATTGGATTTTAATATTAGGATTTTAGTATTGGGTTTTAATAAATTATTGTTTTAGTATTAGGTTTAATATTGATTTTTAATATTATGTTTATTAACATCAACATAAATAAATAATATTAAAAAAAAATTATTTTAATATTGAGTTTTAATATTAGGGCGCCAATGCTAATGGAAACTTTCTCACTTAATTGAATACTTAACACACACACACACATCCTAGAGGAACCTAGCAACTCATCTCACATGTAACTACTAGTAAACCTCTCGGGGTCTAAAACTTGTCCTCCTCTCCATAAACTGGGTCACAATCAAGGGGATTTGAACCTTGGATCCCTCAATTTTCACAGATTTCACATTACTTTGATCACCAATTGAGTTTCCCCCTGAAACTACGCTTATTTATATAATTATTATAATAATTAATATTAACATTAATATTAATATTAATATTAGATTTGTACCATATACTTAAAAATATTGATGTAGTTGTGCTAATATCAACGACATTTTTATCTATCAAGGAAAGGAAATTAAAGGTCTCCAACGTCACATATATTTTGTTATGATATATTATTATTGTAGTTTTATTTTTATTATTTATGCTCATATTCCTATTAAGCTATGAAGGAGTTACTCTCTCATTCAATATTAGTGTTATCATGTGTTTAGACTCGATATAATTTATTTTAAAAAGACAAAATAAACTAATAATACTATTTAAATTTTCAATACATTTTTTAGTTTTAGGGTTTGAACGAGTGTTCCATCTCAGACAATTTATCTTCTACGATAATTTGTATTAGAAGCTAATACTTATTTTATTTTAATTGGTTAGACGTGCAATTAAATGTGAGATTAACTTAGTTATAGATTTTGGAAATTTGATTGAGAGAAGTGAAGAATGGAATATTTTGGAATAATTCGGAAATTTATGACTGACAATAGTGAAGTCAAATATTTTACTTTACTTCACTTCACTCTTATCCATTACATTTTCTAAAGTTTTCCAAATCTAAAATCAAAACAATAATCTAAATAAAAATGCCTCGATGGGGTGGATGATTGTGGTCATATAGGGGATGGAGGAGGGAGGCGTATCCCCCTCTCATAAATCCACCCTGGAATATGTAGTGTATTGAAGGCATGCATATAATAATGCAAGTAAGCTTCAATATCTTGGGTGGTTGATTTATATGCAAGCTGACAAGATTAGTCTCAACGTTTGTGAGTTTGGGTATGGGAATTTGTGAGGGTGGTGAAGGTTGTGAAGTGTTTTCCTAGGTTTCCAACCTATGCATGCTCATTAGGTTATGATTTTATGTGGTAAATAATCTTGAATGCAAGTGGGGAATCCTCTGCAGTACTACTATAGGCTAGACGCGACAAGTTTGGGACCTGGTGAGGTAGCTAGCTAGTTTTCAGTCTGCTGCTGGGAATTCTCAGTCCCAAGGAGGAGCACACTGGATTCGACGACTAGTGGGGCATTCCTTGGTTGGATTTTAGCATTGGGAAAACTGCTAAGCCACCTTAGTCATCCTATTGGAGAATACATTACATTTATTTTTTTTAAATTGGGAGTGGAGTCTTTTAGAAATAATTTCATTATTGCGCCTGTTGATGGAAGCATGAGTTTTCAAGGCTACAAGGTTGATTGTGGTTAGATATGGGGTGGAAAGATTATGCTTGGTTTTTGGGGTTTGATTCTAGCTTATGGGAGTCTATACTAGCGAATTAAGGACTTTTAGCCAAAGGCAGAGATAGAGGTTTCCGAGGTAGAAGGCATGGTGAACCCAGATTTTTTAACTAATTATATGTTTGTCTATGTGAATTATCCATGAGAAGGAACCCTCTACCTGTTGCAAATGGATGCATATTCCCTTTCGTGTCTAGGTGAATTAGGTTTTATGACTTGGGTGTGGATATTCTTGAGCAACACTTCTATTATGGGGGTATTGTGTAAATTCAGTTGGCGACGAAGTTGTTGGGGGAAGAGGTTGTTGTCATATTATGGAAGCAACCCAGTAGAGGAAGGTGGTAGTTATTCACGGGGTTGCCATAGCCAGTTGAGAGATGGAATTGGCACCGTGGTAAATATATTGTAGAGTCTTGGGGCTTAGAGGTATTTCTATATTTCCCTTTTTTTTGGAGTTAAAATGGCAACCTCATCAGGCTAGGGTTAGTTCAAAAATGTATAAGCAATGTGGCAGAGAGGGGATAGGGATTGAGCCAAGGGGGTAGAGGCCGGTTGAGCATAGAGGGGAGGATGTGGATATGGGGTAGGATGAAAGGGGGGAATCAGAGTTAGGGGAGGAGATGGCACATAATCCCACCCCCTCTGTTGGTAGTGTTGTTGTACCTCCTCCTTTCGATACCTTAGAATATCAGTTGCGCCATTGTCACTCTTCTCTTATAAAAAATGGGAAATGATCACCACGATGGTCAAATGAGATCATTGGTATCATGAATGACCTACAATATAACGAATGGAATATGAAGGATTGGTTGGCTTCATTACGATGGGGCCAGAGGTGACTCTCTAAGTGAATTTGAGATCCATGGTGAACCTAGAACTCCTAATTCACCTGGTAATGAACACAAAGATCCATATCTACAAAATTCTCTTGTTCCTTGATGTTGGTGGGTTTTAGTTTCATCTTAGGGGTCTTTTGGGAATTTATGTCTTCATGGCACCTTGTAATTAGATTTTTTGTTTTTCTTGTGATGAACAAGTTAAGTGGGAATGAGGCTGAAATAATTAAAAAAACTCACAAACATGTTGTAATATTTGGATGAATTAATAAAAACATTTTGACTGGAAAACAAAAAAAAAACAAAAAACCACAATCAAGTTAATTTTAAACTTCTTACTCTTTAGTTGTAGACACGTTCTGAAGACACTGAAAAAATTGCATGCATAGATTCTACTATTTGAACCCACAAGTTCAAATTGAACCAATCCACACTAGAAAGTTGTGAATCAATTTATTAATTCAACAAAAAGGAAAGGCAAGGGCTCGCGTGAATAGTGTAGGTTTAATGTATGTAAAAATCCTATGATTAACTATAATAATATAAGGTTAAAATCAATTTTCAATAAGTAATCAAAAGATTTATGAAACTAATCACATTTTAATTTAAAACTCAATTTTTTTAAATAAGAAAAATAATAGTGATACAAAATTTATGTTTATTTGTTTTCGGTAGTTTATATATATATATAATTTCCAATTTAACAAAAAATGCAAATTTGAATGATATAATCTTTGAAATCCAAATATTTTGATTAAAAAATTAAAACATAAAATAGGTAATAAATTAATTTTAATCCAAACACTTATATAATACTTAAAATTATATTTATTAAATAATATTTTATAATAAATTAATTATAAAAACATATCTCACATATATAATTTATATTTTTTTTAGTATTTTTTTTCTGATAAATTAAAATCATTTATATTTATATAAACAAGTGATGGATAGTTATTTTTCTAACCTACGTGTATAATTTTATTAAAGTTTGGAGTTGACCTTTTTAAAGGTTATGGTTCCGTCCACAATCACATGCAAACATTTAATATCAATATAAATGTTAAAGATGGAGAGGGTGGAAACCATGCATAACAACAATGTGATCCATGCTTGAGTGTCATTGTGAAAGCCTTCATTTCTAGTATGAAGTGGGGCGGAAAAATCTCTGTTTCACACCTACTTGATTGAATAAATGGATGGCCTTTAATGTGTGTACCGTCGGATTTTGTTTGCATCAATAACTATGGATGCCTTCAAAACTTCAATTGATGATTTTCCATGGTTTCGGTGTTGTTAGTAACGTTGGCGTTGATGCGGTATGTTGATAAAACACCAGTAATTCGTAAAAAAATATGGCGTTGTTTATTTCTGCTACCCATTATTTTCTTAACTTATATTTTGAATGCGTTGAAATAGCACGGTTTGATAAAGAATATGTCGAATGTGCGATAAGCATTATAATCCTAC
Organism: Pinus albicaulis; assembly: GCA_034641835.2. Taxonomy (NCBI): domain Eukaryota; kingdom Viridiplantae; phylum Streptophyta; class Pinopsida; order Pinales; family Pinaceae; genus Pinus; species Pinus albicaulis. The sequence goes on along the minus strand of CM076575.1, from coordinate 952,750,890 downwards.
AAATTTCAATGTTGGTGATTAAATCATAATTTAGGATAGTTAAAATAATGTTGGATAACGTTATTATAGAGATAGGTGTGTTTATTTTAGATGAGGGTTTTTAAAATTTTGATTAATTATCAATAATTATTAGGTAGATAATATAGATTTAATTTCAATGAATATTTTAGAATATTTTTAGTAGTATAACAAGTTAAAGGTTGATATTTATTTTTGAAAAAATTATGTCATTTTTTTTTAATTAAAATTGATTAATTAAAAAAATGGCATATGTATAAGTGTAATATGGAATGAGTGATGGTTTTTTGGAGATATGGTATTGGCCCATGGTAATGTAACAAAGCCTATTTACATATTAAAAATCTCTATGGTTAAGTGAAACAAAATATCCATGAAAAAGAATTTCATTCCATGTTTTTATGGAATGCATATATGTTTAATCTATATATTAATTCATTTAATAATTATAATAATAATATATGAGAGTTTTAGTATAGTAAATTTATTTTAGAATAACACCTTTAAAATTTTAATTTAATTAGGTGGATCATATTTAACCTCCATGGGATATTTTGGAATATTTTAGTAGTATAAAAAAATCAAAGGTTTAGATTTATGTCTAAAGTAATTATGGTCACTCAGATTTTTAATTAAATTAATTAATTTAAAAAAAATGTAATAGGAGCAAGTGTCATATGAAGTGACTTATGGTTTTTAGGTCATGTAGTATTGATAAGTCATAATATTAGCCCATGATATTGTAGCAAAACCTATTTAAAAATTAAAAATATTCATGGTAAAGTAGTGTTAAGTCTCTAAAGAATCTTGTTACATATTTTATTCATGGTCTATATAGTGAACTTATATATTAATTTTGTTTATAATTATAATTATAATTATATATATATATATATATTAATTTTATAATATAAAATATATTATAAAGTAACTATTTTGATGTTTTATATTGAGTATTTTGATGTTTTAGATTGATTGTTATTAATATTTCTTAGAAATTTAGTTTATATGATTGCACTTGTTTAGTTACCTTTAATTGCCTTTTATGATTAGTTATACATTATTTCAACACTATATTTCAATGAAACTAAATGATACTTGTTTAAATTTAAACTTTAATATCAAATTGATATCAAATCATCAAGTTCTTACTTGGAAGTTGGTTGGAAGATAATGAGTTGTAACAAGTTTTAGTGAATTGTTGTAAGGCACCTTGTTAGAAATATTCCCCTATCTCATAAAGCAGATTGGATGAGATTGGATAGAATCTTCCATTTGATAGAACCTTGATACTGAATGTTATATAGAATTAATAATCTTAATAGTAGCTTGTTAACTTAAAATTGATTATATGCTATCATTGATCATGAAATATGTAACATACTTAGAGTTACTTGTTATATATTTAGGCTTTGAATCTTGTGGATCGATGCACTCAATGTTGACTGTTAGGCTTGTTTCTCTATACTATCATTGCAACAACGATATCTAAGATGTTGGGTAGCCCAAACGAATTTTACTACCATCCCAACCCAACCCAACCCAACCCAACCCCACCTAACTACATGAGAGAATAAAAATATTATATTCTAGATAAATTTGTCCCTGTGGTGGAGTTCATATTATGTCAATAGTTGTATTTTTTGGCACTTGGTATTGGTGACTCATGGTATTACATGTAATTTAAGTTGTTAAAATACTTAGATATTTTCCATTGGATAGTGCCATAATTGAGAATACATGACTCACTTTGGTGTGGCCAGGATGTTGGTAAACTTGGATAGCATTTTAGCCATTGTTGGTTTTTCCCTAATTAAAATTTTCTAAAGTAAATCATAACAAACATAGTTTGAATGTTATATATTTTCTTATTATACTTATTTTTATCGTGTTTTCTATATAAAAAAAAAATGTGATGTCAAAGCCATAGTAAAAAGTAGCCCATGTAGCCAAGAAGAGAAACTAGTACCAGAAGAATTCAAGGGAGAAGAGATTTTCACTACCATCCCAACCCAACCCCACACAACTACATGAGAGAATAAGAATATTATATTTTAGATAAATTTGTCCCCGTGGTGGAGTTCAGATTATATCAACGGTTGTAGTTTTGTGCACTTGGTATTGGTGACTCATGGTATTACATGTAGTTTAAGTTGTTAAAAGACTTGGGGATTCTGCATTGTATAGTGCTAGAATTGAGAAGGGATGACTCAATTTTGTGTGGCAGGTTGTTGGTCAACTTGGATAGCATTTTAGCTAAGGACAATTATTTGTTGGTTTTTCCCTAATTAGAAATTTCTAAAGTAAATCATAATGAACATGGTTTGAATGTTATATATTTTCTTATTATATTTATTTCTATAGTATTTTCTAAAAAAATAAAATGTGATGTCAGATCCACGGTAAAAAGTAGCCCAAGTACCCAAGAAGAGAAGCTAGTACCTAGAGGAATTCAAGAGAGGAGATACTAGAGGAGAATTTGAGAGGAAGAAAAGGCTCATAACTAGAAGAATCTGAGAAAAATAAAGATTCTCATGGAAAGAGAAACTCCAGGATTGGCATGAGGCTTGTTAAAATATCATGTGTAGAGACCTAACTGTCAAGAGAGGATGGTGCGTAAAGGAGCGGCAGTGACAAGTAACGTTGGGGAAAATATAATGCGAATTTTTCATGGGTTTCTTTATTTTGAACTCAAATCCTATAGAGTGTTTGACACTCAGTCATAACCATTGCATATTTTGGGATACATTGAAATGTCTATGGAAAAATGGGATGGAGGCCACAACACCATGAAGAATTTGAAATACCGCAAGATGAAAATATTTAAAGAAATTTTTTTTTTAGGAATTAATGAGGTTTTGTCACGAAAGGTCTCCTGGAGCTTATGGGCTTGAGATAGGTTACCATTTTGGTGCTACATCGGTGAGAAGGGTGTTGGTGTCATTTCTGAAATTGAAAAAGTTGAAGATGTTGGATTTTCTATAATGTTTAAAGAGTTTTGAACTCCCAACATCCACGACAAGAAGAAATTGATGGTCAGGGGGGTTCACAAGTGACATTTGATTGGAAGGACTAGGTTCATGTGGTTGAACCAAATGAAATCCGATTGATGACATAGGTACACTAAGAAGTTGTGATGGATGATTTCTTTCTGATCAAATTTGGGTTGTCATGTCGTCAGTGAGGGAGAGGATTCAAGGCTCAAACATGAGTGATCACAGGATCTAGTCCCAGTATGAAAAATAGGACCAAGGAGTTCCATGCACAAAAGTGAATCTACTAGAAAATGTAATGTGATAGGTAATGGTGTTAAACCCTCGCCACCTGCATAAAATCTCGTGAAGAAGTCCCTTGTGTGTGAAGCCTTCATGTGTGAGTTCATACATGGGAAAGAGATGAAGATCCATACGAAGAAGAAAGCCACAATTGTATAAACAAATATTCTAATAGATTGCATGTCGCAAAATGTGAATAAAATGATATGAATTTGGACAAAGGTTACATTCTGAACTCCAGTGACTGACAATGATGTTGGTTTCTTGTTGAGTGTTCGAGTCACTAACCGAATATTTTTGGATAACTGGTTGGATATTTAGGTTGAAAAGAATTGAAAACCAAAAAGAGGTGGAGAAGAGGATTACTCTTCTCAATATTATGAATCAATTAAATAAGATTACATTGGAGGCATCAACATTAAGTAATTGCAGTGAGACTGAACTAAAACACGACTAAGTGAAGCTAAACTCGGACACTTGGATGGATGGTTGCGACACCTAGTAGGTGGTTGGACTTAGATTCTCCAACACTACCCCTTAATTACAACCACATAAAAACTTAATCAAGATATTTGTTGGTCTATATCTTAGTGAGGCTTACCATTTAAAAAATTGACATCAAATAGATTTAGTTTTCTTCTTCTCTTCTTCGAGATCCTGTAGCCTCTAAATTGTTATAGTTTTTTCTCTTTGTTGTATCCTTCAAACCTATGTTTCTTCATTTGTTAGGGCGGGTCTAGGTTGTTTAAGCATGTCCTGGACTTCTTCAAGAAATGACTTGTATGTGGGATGTTGACACATATTGTCTTCTGTAGTGCGATTTTCATCATCAATATGTTGCAAAATAATATGGGAATACTATTTTATCTCTTAAAAACTCCAATACCTGAAAATTTCACTTATGTGTTCATCATGCATGCTCTCTTCAACATTCATATCAACAGTTTCCGTGCAGACCTCATCTAGACATGGTGTTGCAAGCCATGTTTCAAGGAACTTTAAATCTTCTTCATAGTCAGTCGATTTACCTGAACATTTGAAATAAATGGTAAGTGTAAAAACATCTCCAAGACCACATTGGTTTTGTTCCTTCTACTCTACAATGAAAGCTTTCTCTTGTTGCGCTTCCTTCTCCGCTTCTTCCTCTATCTCTGTTTTCTATTTGTGGCTTTCCTTCTCTACATTTTCTACTATATTTTTTTTTGTCTCTGTCTTTGTCTCTTCTTCACTAACCTATGTTGCTGAAAACATGTTGTCTTCCACTAACTCAAGTGAGATTATATCACCAAATAGCATCATGTCGATATCATGTTTTTGTTGCATCATCTGCAACCATTCATCATTAGCCAACAAATATTGATCAAAGTTTATATCAACAATATTAATCATTATATTTACCATAGCAATGACTGCCTCGATAGAAATTTCACTTTCATTATCAAGTTGTGTTGTCGGATTCACCAAATTGTCATCAACAAGCTCCGTTGTTGGAATCATCAAATTTTCACCAACAAGCTCTGTTGTTGGATTCATCAAATTATTTTCAGAAAGCTTTGTTGTTGGATCTAAATCTTCATACACTTGTGGTTGTACACAGTGGGGTTCATGAGAATCCGTGTGCTCCTTCTATGCTACTTCTGTAATTTCTTCACACACATTATCCACTTATGGCTTAGCACAATGGGATTCAACCAACTTTTATCTCGTTGTATATCTGCTGCTATATATCCACCTTCATCTTCAATTTAAATGCTACCCCTTACACGAAAACTCCTCTCAAGGGTATCCCAGGCCTCCTTAGATGTCTTGGCATCTGAAATTAGAGGAAAAATTTTGTCATCCACAAATTATTTTATGCATTTCAATGCAAAGGCATCCTTTTTCCTATTGACTTTGAAATCTAAAAATATCTCAAACATCTCTTGTTGTCATTTTATCCTCTTGTATTTTCCCATTTTTTGAGTGTTGGCTCACTATGACTCAACAAGAAACACAAATTGTAAACATGACGTCAGTTCTTGGCTTCCGCAAACCAGATGGATCTGACACTTTCACAAAAGATTTCAAAAAACCTTTTAAAACACCTTGCAAACTCTTATCTTTAAAATATTGTAATGTGCACAATAAATTTTATAGGACGTTTAAACATTGCATGATCCCTTTTAAACCATACCTTGAAGCCCTCTCTTTATAAAAAATTTAAGGTTTTTTTTAATAAAATGTTTTTGAAAAAAAAAAACATTTTTTATTCACTCACCCTTTAAAAAAAAAAAAAATTTCAAACAAATCCCTTTTTGGAAATCACGTGGAGCCTATTTAAAATATTACATGGGGAATGTTCCTTCCATATGAGAAGCCACTTCAAAATTTGAAGACAATGTTGACAATTTAATCCATAGACTTTGAATGCGATTTTCCTTTTTCTTTTTATAATATCGCAGGTAACACTCTGTGTGGTGAACATAGGTCGTGTTTGAGCGGGATCACTGTTAGGAATTCATGCTAATGCGATTTCTTCAGATTCTTGAGTGTGTTAGTAATGCCTAGCCCATTTTTTGCACCGTTGAGGTGCATTAATAACACTCTACTTTGATTTCCCAGAGTGTATTATCTTCGATGCAATTTAAAACTTTTAAAAAATCTCAAATTTTTTCTCGAACTCGCTTTCTCTCTACCGCTTTTATGCAGAATGCGTTTTCAAACTTCTTAAAACTTCTCCTTCTCTCTCAAAAAGTCTTATGCAGGTTCGGCTCTTCTCTCTGTTGCTCCAACTTTTCTCACGTTGTCGCTCTCTCAAGGAGTCTTATGTAAACTAGCTCAGATACCATGACAATAATTGAAAACCAAAAAGAAGTGGAGCAAAGGGGTGCTCTTCTCAATATTAAAAATCAATTAAATAAGATAATTACATTAGAGACATCAACATTTAATGATTGCAATGAGACTGAATTAAAACTGGACTAAGTGAAACTGAACTCGAACACTTGGATGAACGATTTCGACACCTAGCAGGTGGTTGGAATTATATTCTCCAACATAGGACACATTATAGGTTTTAGCATGTTCAATCATTTGATCAAGTTTTCTTTTAGGTGTGATCGCATAATTTTCCATAGGGACAGTAAGCATGTGAGTTGGTTTTTGGTGTTCGAGATTCACATTACCTTGACTTAGGAGTGCAATCATATGAACGAATGACCGAATGTCGTTCTATTACAGAATAACTGCTCGAATACACTAAATTTTGTTGCCAGTATATTAAAGAGCCTTATGCTACTGAAATCCAATAATCACAAGGGTTATGAAGAGGCTTGGTAAGAGTATCGATTTATAAGAGCATGCTTGATATAATGGGATAGTGGTCTCAGAAGGTGAGATGTAGCATTTTGAAACAAGGGGTTATGTGTGGGGTGGAAGCAAGTTATTTGTGGGGAAATGAGAGAATGAAGGATTAAGGCGCTAAGATAGTAACAAAAGAAAAAAATATATATTAATGGAGTTAGAATAATTTCATGTAAATGGGCATATTATTGTAGCACTTGGTAAGTCATGTGTACTTGTATTTTTGGTAAATTTTTGGTAAAGTTTTGATGTAGACATAGGTGATAGAGGGGAGCATGTGAGGTAGCAGAGTGATATAGGGGAGCATGTGGAAGCATGTGAGCTACCACAACATGTGATATTCTCAAATTCCCTAACGTTGAAAAGGGTAGGGCCTTGAGGTGAGTGGTGTTGTCTGACTTGGTTGGTTTGACTAAATTTGGTCAAGTAAACACCAAAATAAAGTTTAAAGGGGGATTCTTACATATTCTTGACCTAGTGGTGAGTTGAAGTTGTTTCAACAATTGTGGTTCACACTGATGGTTTTGGTACCTAGTATTGGTGAATCATGGTATTACATGAATTTTACGCTATTAAAAGGTGTGAGAATGCTCCATTTTGTGCTAATATCTTTAAGAAGGGAAGAATCACTTGGCTATGGATGGTAGGCTTGGTTGTGTTTTAGCCAAGGACAATAATAAATCTATTATTTGTGGGTGAATGCATGAATATGGGTTACACTTTCGAGCCAAATGTGGCGATGAAATTTCAAAATTTTACTATTTTATTGAATTGAAGTCCTCAAAATTAATATAAGCATTGTGAATTTTAATTTAGACTAAAAAGGAATTTGTGGATAATTATGTCCTTGTCCTAGTGATAAATTTTGCAAAAAAAATTAGTGTCCTATAATATGTCAATTTTCCATTAAATGAAATGTTTTTCCTTGCAAATTTTCACACATCTTAAGAGGTATTTGTATGTTCAAGTAGCACAGATTAATCTAAATTGTGTAATTTTTAAAAACTATATATATGAGCATGATATACATGGAGAGAACCAAGTTTTCCATATTATTAATTTTTTTTTTTTGCAAAATTATATTTTTTATTATTTTTCAAAGTTTGCAAAGTAATATTTCAATTGCATTTTGCACACACGTGTTCATGTAAGGTTTTTTTGTACTATTTAAATAAATTTAAAAACCATGGGTACCCTTTTGAAAATGACTCGTAAATGAATATAGTGGTATTTTTTGAAATTCGTTCGTTTTGTATATTTTATGTTATTGAATTTTTATTTAGCCTCTTTAAAATTGTCCAAAAAAAATTCAAGCATTATGTTTAAAAGAAATTAAATGAAAAAAATCATATGAATTTGAAAATTTCAAACTCATATGTCATTGGATAGAATATTCCTTTATGAATCCAACATGATCAATTCCGCCACCTAAGGACAAATTTCACCCTCATTCCGCTAGGGTACAAAATCGTGTTGTAGAAAATTTTGCAGAAGTGGTGATGAAATTGTGTGTTTTAGGACCTCAGAAGCCTGATCGAGTGCTTACATTTTAAATTCAAATAGCTCGATCGAGCTATTTTTTTTAGCGCTCGAGGAGCTTGATCGAGCGCTTAAAAATGGCTTGATCAAGCCCTCTTTTCTTCGCCTAAACATGCCCTCTCCTGCCAAAAAGTGTAACCTAGCTCCATGCTATCACCCTTATTAGTTTTTTCCTAGTTAGTGTTTTTGAGGATAAATCATGGTGTACATGGTTTGAATATATTATTTCTATGTGTGTATTTATCATATTTATTTCTCTAATATATTATGAATGAATAACATTATATATAACCATTAAATCTTCCTTTTAGATGAAAATAACATAATAACAAAACCCAGGTGCTATATACAACATACACATAATTGTATTTCTAATTTAAACTGATACTATCCATATTTTTTACCTATAATGCCAAGTTTATTTGAGGTTTAGGTTGGTCTTCATTTTAGATTACATAGATTGTCAAGTCTCAACATTTTTTACTAGACTTTAAGGTTTTAAAAAATAAATGAGGTTAATATTAAACAATAATGTTGTAACCAGTTACATAATAAAGATAATTGTATATGTAGAAACATGCTCATTAATGAGAAACTTGAATTTAGTGTTGTTGGGTCAATAATGATCAGTGTGGGTTAGGTTACTCTTTTGTAATCATGTCTACACATAGATGCTATTAAGCCCTTGATGTATTTTATTCATAACTTGATGTCTTTCATTCATAACAAGTAGTGGCATGAAAAACCAAGTAGGTCCATAGCAAAGTATCTCAGAATTTCATTTAACGACGCAGTTGATACCTTGGAGAATAACTAGTTGTTTACTTCCACGTGAGGTTTTTTCCATGATGTTTATGATGTCGAAACCTCACTCCATTGTTGTTTCCTTGTAACTATTGTGAGCTCACACTTTCTGCATGCCAACCCACTACATATAGAAGAAGAAGAAGAAGAATTTATTTTAACGTCCACGAGGCTAAATATAGCCTATGGGATAGATTGCTTCGTTATTTGGCTCTTCTATTCAGCCCTTTTCCTGTGAATTTTCATAATAATATCTCCCATCTTCTCGTACTACAAGGAAAATACCCTATAGCGGAGGTTATAAAGGAGGTTTTTAGTGTTATAAAATTGGCCAAAATTTTCAAAAAAACATATGCTACCACATCCGTTTCTGGGTATGGAGGTTTTGGTGGATCTTTTAACGGAAATTCAACACAACTAAAAAAAAATGGGTGGCCGGAGTTTCTTACGGATGTTTTTTCATCAGTGCGCTACTCTGGCTTTAACGCACCAGTGCGTACATTCAGAAGGCACCCTAGGGCGGTCTAGGGAGAATGCACCGGCCGTAGTGTTAGTGATACAACGCACGGGGCTGTTCTAATTGGTCTTTGGATTTGAGCGGTGCCCATAGGTCGTATCAACACACCGGTGTGTATACCTTTATGATGCACCGGTGCACCATATCATAGAAATGCACCGAGATTTATAATTGGTATTGGTATTCGTGTGGTGCACATGGATCACACAAATGCACTGGTGCTTATAGATACATAAACACCCTGGTATGCAGTATCACACAAACACATCGATATTTATAACTCGTATCAGTATTTGTGCGGTTCCCATAGATCATAAACGCACCAGTGCATATAGACACCAGTGCGTATAGGCATCGGTGCATATAGACACCGATGCGTATAGGCACCAGTGCGTATAGAGACATAAATGCATCGGTTGACAGTTACTGACACACACTGGTTTTCATTTTGTCTTTTTTAGAAACATCGACCTGTGACAGTCCAATTATTGTGATTGTTTTAAATTCATTATCATCAAAAGTCGACACATCTTATAAAAATATTCATATTAATTACATTTTTATTAATGCATTTGAATGTGATATTTGGATTAATTTGTTATATCATATCAGAATTATTGTGGTTTTTAAAATTCATTATTCATCAAAAGTCGACACATATATATCTTATAACAATATTCATATGAATTAAAATTTTATTAGTGCATTTGAGACCAACAATGGAGAATGCAATAGCGACAATGGAGAACACAATAGAATAAATTAAAACATATTTTATTGATTATATATAATATATATATATATATATATATATATGAATAAGATAGTCTTTATCATACAAAATGGGACAATTAATATTTGTATCCCTTTGTCTTTCAATTGGGACACTATGTCCATTACATTAAACAAAATGTTTGATTTCACACACATATTTCAAAAAATAAAATGCCTTGCTTTGATATCCAAACATAGTGATCATCATTCTTCGCTTGAACTGTTGTCACTGCTAGAGCTACTTCCATGACTTAGGTTATTTTCTGGAATGTTGTGTTCATGGCATTGACTGTTTTCTTCTTCGTCACCTTCCATCTCTAAACATAAAAATAAATTGAAATGAGTGTATATACATTGGTGAGAATAATGAAAATTGCAATATTAAATAATATACATCAGTGTAAATCGAAAATAAAAATGACGTACGATAGCAACAATTGACTCATAAACTATACACATTCTTTCAAAACCATGTACCATCCCATCTTTCAAAATTTCATCTGTTGGCGTAGTTCCATACTTTGTTTCGTGCAAGTTTTATACCCCATAACAAATCATATATTTAATATAAAAGATGTTTTTGTTCTATTGATTATAGACGGAGCTAAGTAAAACAAGATCAATAGATGCTTACAAATTCCACAATTAAATTCTGATATGCCAACATATACTCACAACCCATATTTAACCTAATTTCAATAAATTTGTCTGATGGTTCTTCTTTGTATGTTAGCACCTGTTTGAAGACATTCAATGATGATTTTTGTAAAACAACTTAAAAAATACAAAAATGAAATCTAGTTAAGTTGTTATAAGGAAGTAACAATTACTCACAAACTTAGAGATGAACCATTTTCTTCCTTGTCGTCATGTTTTATGTGCTGAATGGGTTCCATTTTATTTTCTTCTCTACAAGAAAATTCTTGAAAATTAATATTTAATGCTAAATTTTTTATTTATTGTACCTAATGATCGCAAAATTCAATGATTATATATTACATTTGAAGCACGTTGTTGTTGTTGGAAAGAAAGTCTATACATTCGTTCCACTAGATCCCTCAAACTTTTGTAAATTTTTTTCCCCCATTTGTTAATTTCTAGCACCACTCTAGATGAGCTAAGGAGCAATTGATTTTCATTTGCATGTTCTATTTTTTTTCTTTTCTTAGAACAACATTCCTTTTCTGAGTTGTTGGTCCCTGTAGAACATTAAACACATGTGAATTAGTATATTTTTTGACACATGTTATCTAATAATTTTAAGTATATTATTAATGATAATTAAAAAAATAAACTCATATTGGATCGATAGTATTTTTTCATTCACCTGATTCATCCTCTTGCAATTTTCCCATTAAAAATTTATGCTCTTCTGGTCCTAGATCAGAAATAATCATATTGAGCTTCGTCATTTTGTAGCTCTGCATGATACACAGTAAACAATACATATTATTTAAACTTACATATAGTTCAAATATAATATTTTTTATAAATAATTTACAAAGAACTTGTTTTTTCTTCTTTTCTTGATGTGTTAACAGTATTTTTGTTACTTGATCTCTTGTCATACATTTCTTTATCAATCTAAAACATGTATCATATCATTCATTAGTATATTTATAAATAAATTCTCAACTTTTCAGGTAGAAAATAAATCTCAAGACACTGGTGCGACTTTCACGAGGTCCGCACCGCAACCGGTTCATGGGGATATTAAAAACGTACTGCGAAATAGTATAATACACCATACAGTTCATTTGGTATTATAAACACACTGTAAAAAATAGTGTAATAGACCTAACGGTGCAGGGGGTATTATAAACGCACCGCAAAAATGGTGTAATACACCGTACGGTGCTTTCCTAGTTAAATGGAGCACCAATGCCCTATTTCAGATTTGGCGCACGGATTTACAAAAAATATTTTCATTTTTTTTACTACAGTACTTGCGCAGTGCGCTATATAATACAGTGCATTAGTGCGGTAGCGTACACAGGGCACATCGATAAAGAAAAATCCATTTTTTCAAAAATTCATGCAATGGCCGAATGGATTTGGATCTAACTAGGCAAGTCGTCCTGTGGGTTGGACGTCAATCTAAAATGAAAAACCCTAATTCTGAAATAAAAAAAACAGGGAGAAGAAATGGCAAAAAGAAAAAATCAAGGGTTTAGGGTAAAATTGGATAAAACTGCAGAAAAAAGTAAAAAACTGCAGAAAAAAAAGTAAAAAAAAATAATCAAATTTAATCACAAGATGGTTTCAAATTCTACGATATAGGTTTTGAAACACCATAGGTTTGGTTTCTGATTGTCTGAATACTTCTGTTCGAACGTATTTCGCTGCTCCACAATACCCTCTTGCTCTCTTGCTCCAGGTATGTCTCCTGCAAATATCTGGCTGAAAATTTTAGCAAAAATAGTGAAATAATGAAAGTGTTTAGTATTTAAAGAATTATTTTATGAAATTATATTTTCGAAAAGATTTTGCAGACCATTTTTGAAATTGCCACTTTTTTTTCACTTAAAGAAAATAGAGTTGCGTTTTTTTTATTTTCATTTATTTGTTACTGGTGTGACAGAGTTTTGACACACCGGAGCGTCGTATTAATATGACACACCGATGCGTGTTAGGATGATAAGCGCACCAGACTATATAAAGGTTTTTTTTTGTATGTAAGATCATAATAAAATAATGATAATTATAAAGTACATGAATTTCTTTTCATTATTTTATAAACTTTATTATGTTACAAAAATTTGTATTATTCTAGATTTGTTATCTTACAATTATTTGTAAATTTACAAATTTAAATATTTTAATAAAATCATTTCACATTAATGCAATTAAAATTTTCACATTAATAGAATTAAAATTTTATAAATATTTTACATACAATTACAATTAAAAGTACAATTACAATTAAAATTAAAATTACAATTACAATTTTACATTAATTTCACATACATGAATTACTATTAGAATTACAATTACAAATTTAATTTTACATACAATTACATTTACAATTTTACATAGAATTACATTTACAATTACAATTACAATTTTACAAATATTTTACATATAATTCAATTAAAATTACAATTACAAATACAATTACAATTTTAGAATTTTACATAGAATTACATTTACAATTTTACATAGAATTACATTTACAATTACAATTACAATTTTACAAAAAATTTACATACAATTCAATTAAAATTACAATTACAATTTTAGAATTTTACATACAATTACATTTACAATTTTACATAGAATTACATTTACAATTACAATTACAATTTTACAAATATTTTACATACAATTCAATTAAAATTACAATTACAATTTTAGAATTTTACATACAATTACATTTACATTTTACATAGAATTACATTTACAATTACAATTAAAATTTTGTCAATATTTTACCTACAATTCAATTTAAATTACAATTACAAATAAAATTACAATTTTAGAATTTTACATACAATTAGAATTACAATTAAAATTTTACAATTTTTCATATATACAATTAGAATCATTTCAGAATAAATTAAATATCACAATTACAATTAAAATTTTACATTAATAAATATTTTACATACAACTACAGTTAAAATTACAATTAGTACAAATACAAATACAATTTTACATACAATTAAAATTTAAATTACAATTACAATCACGACATAATATTTAATAAATATCATGGTCATTTAATATTAAATTAATTAATAAACATCATCACGATCATGATAACCATCGTACAAACATCATATTCGACTAATAAACACATTCAAACATCAAATTAACATTATATATTAAGATCATCACAACACAAACATCAAACATACATCTCAATATGTCAAATAACTCATGTTATCACATATACATATCTATCTGCAAGCTAAACATTAAATGAACATATCTAACATGACCTAACAATATGCGCCACATCATGATGATCACCAACATGAAAATTAAGTACAACTGCAACATGAACATAAAATACATGGACCATATATATATATAACTGAATAATGTTAAAAATATACAATTGTAATATAAATTTCATGGATCAGGCGCTGGTGGTAGTATAACAACATCAATAGCAGTACAAGTGGATTCCTGCTCAATAAAGCTCGATGCAGCCTGCTCATGATCATGATCACTAGTACTGATGGATGGATCCACTAGTGGTAGTACAACATCAATATGAGCAGTAGTAGTGGAGGCCTGCTCAGTCAATAGTGTAGCCTCGACGGTCAATGGTCTAGCCTGCTCATGATATTCTAGTAGGTTGTTGACTGGACATGGCCGATGGTCGAGCCTCATCTCCGTGATGACTGTCATATGCTGCTAGTGGAGCCTCATGATCATCATGCGCGCTGCAAGGTGAACGATCATGAAATGCATGTGAGTCGCTGCTCGCGAACTTTCCATCATGTGTCGCGGCTCGACTACGCTTATAGCTACGGTCAATCCTCCTCAGTTGCGTAATAGCTGTCGTAGCTCCTACGACATGTCGCATCAAGCTATACATGTCACCTGGCATGCCTCTCCACATCCGTAATAGCCTAGCATCGGCTTGTATGTCTCTGCAATGAGCGGGCGTAATTCCCGCATCAACAATCAATGCACAGAGTTGGTTGCCCAACTCCATCCTATATCTAGTCTCAGGTTGACCACGCCTAGCAAAAGGCGGCACCGGTGCACCATGAGAAGAAGCATGTCTCTTTGTTGCATCGGCCTCATACTCATCATGATCATCCTTGGCATCAGGCATGTCATGATCATCATCATCAGGATCCACGCCTGGATCATGTGGTGGACCCGACATCTCCTCGCCATCAAAGGAGCCAATGTATGCAAAATATATACAAGTACACAACAATAATTAGACAATTTCATTACACAATTTAATAAAAACAAGTTAAAGAACATGTTAGAATAAATATAAATAAAATAGTAATATTACCTCTATCATCTGGCGGCTCATCAGCTATGAAGAGGATGTTGGGACACCCTCGCCAATCTAAGCTAGCATAAGGACATGGGACCATAATGAAGGTATGCATCCCGTCAACATTGGCTAATAAGTCTAGTGAATCACATGATATCCTGGCTGGAAACAAAGTGTCTCCCCTCTTGGGCATCATCTGCCCCCACATATGCATCCAAGCCTCAAACATCGACCTACGAGGCTTTCGAACAAAACTAGGTCTCACCTCTGGAAACCTCTCAAAAAATAAACAAAACGGCTCTGAAGAAAAAAGGAAGTTGACCCTCCCTTGTGCATGAGCACGACATCTATCTAAGGCCATACAAAACTGCCGCAAAAAAATGGCAGACCACCTAACAAGTTGTGGCTGTTGTACTAAAGAATCAACATAATATAAAAGCGAGCACCTAATGCGTTTCCTATCACTGGTGTTGTGCGAAATGGTCGAAATGATAAGGGAGAGGCACTTCACGTCCTATCTACCAAAAGCACCTATACATAACTGACCTCCAGGTACCTGAAACTCTGAAGGAGACAGTACATGTGCTCCAATGCATCTTTGGGAGTAAACTAATTGACTCCCTGCTACACAACCAACTGGCACATCTGAGAATGAGGGAAAATTCACCCCTCTCCTCGATAGTCCTATAATAAAATAAATATCCTCCTTAGTGGGTGTGTACCACTAGTCAGGACCAACCTGGAAAGCCTGTCGGTGGGCATTCCACCTGCGGATAAGATATCTCAAAAACAAAATATGGGCCATTAGGGAAGTAGCCTCCTCATAGAACTTGAGGAGGCCTACGTACCTAAGTATCACCTGGGTATCTGCAGTAATAGGGCAAGGGTATGCATCTCTCTCCCTCTCTTGGGCCTCCCATTGGCAAATCATGTCGTATTGTTCAGCCTGTTGCTACTGCTGTTGATCCTCTTCTCTCTAAATCATTGCCATATTAAATAATTTTTTTTATTAAAACAAACATGTATTTATGAATATACATACATATATATATATATATATATATATTTGAAAAAAAAAACAAACATACAAGTCGGTGTGACATAAAAACATTCACGCACTGGTAACGGTGAGTCTTAAGAATGTAGCGCACCGGTGCCAATGCCCCTAATGAAATACAAAGCACCGGTCGTGGTGTAGTTGTCTATTTTTCAAGCACCATTACATTTATCAAAGTTCAGAATAGCGGTGCGCTGACTGAAATATACGCTTCGACGCATATAACCGTGTCAGCGCAGCGACTTCTGGACAATTACATAGTCGACAATGGAGCCTTTTACCCGGCCACACCGTTGACCCTCTCGAAATCCAGAATGCGGTGCGCTGACATACAATGGGGCAGATAATTCTGTCAATGCACCGCAATGTGATTCCCGTGGTCAACGGTGCACCTGGAAAAATGAGCGCACCAGCCTTTATTTTATTTTTTTAGTTTAAAATTATTTGGGGTGCCTTTTGGTACCTCCCCGGAAATGGTGCGGATACTGTTAGCACCAGTGGCGGTGTGGCTTGTAAATTTTACAGGCAACACCGCTATTCGGTGCGAGTCGAATAGCTCCAGCGCACCGCGCGACAAATTTTATTTTTTCTTTTTTAATGGTTATTTTTAAGGTTATTTCAATTTCTAATCCGCTAAAAGGCTTAAAAATGGAAAAACTAGAAAAATACCTGTACATTTCACTGTCGAGGAGGCATATTGGTTATAAAATTTGCAAAAGAAAAATTTCCCCACATTTTTCAAAATGCAAGCTAGAGATTAGTGGCCAATGTAGAGCAGAAGTGCATGCAATGGGTGCAATGAGAGCACTGATGCCAGGGCAACTCAGACAAGGGGAAATGGCACCGGTGCTTGAGAGCTCTGAAGCACTGAGGAAAGTGAAAAATGAGTTTTTTTTGCCATATATATTTTTTATTTAACCTTGTTCCGGTGCACAGGGTTTTATAGGCGCACCGGTATGCTTACCTACAACCGCACCAGGCTGTGTCAAATTTGGTGCGTTGTTTATAATGCACTGGGGCAGTGCCCTAACACCGCACCGGGTCGTTTTAGTTTTGGTGCGAATTTTTGATGATACACCAGGGAAGAATATCCATAAAGCACCGGTGTAGAATAGTCGTAAAGCACAATTTTTTTGGCCTTAATTTTGTTTTTTTGTAACGCTATTCCGGTGCGTGCGCTTTATAGGTGCACTAGTGCTCTTGGATAAGAACACACTGGTGCGTTTATTTTTTTGGTGCGGTGTTTTATGATGCACCGACGCAGAAGTGTGATGAAGCATCGATGCGTTACATAATAGGATGC
The DNA here is from genome assembly GCA_034641835.2 of Pinus albicaulis. Lineage (NCBI taxonomy): Eukaryota > Viridiplantae > Streptophyta > Pinopsida > Pinales > Pinaceae > Pinus > Pinus albicaulis. The sequence continues at coordinate 952,733,295 of CM076575.1, read as the reverse complement.
CCCGGAGGTGTGTGTGTGTCATGCACGTTGTCTGTTGTGCCAATGTTTCATGCGAAACGGTGTGTTCTATGGTAGGGCGCACACCAGTAATTGAGAGCTCAGGACCACTGGAAAATTGAAAAATTCAGGTTTTTTGCCGTAATTTCTTTTTAGTATAACCCTTTACTGGTCCACGTGGTTTATAGCCGCACTAGTTCTGTTTCTTACAAACACATGAGTCGGTTTTTGTTTTGGCGTGATGTATTATGATGCACCAGTATGGTTGCTTTCTACTGCACCGGGTCGTTTCAGTTTTGGTGCGGTGTTTTATAATGCACCGACGTGAAAGAGTAGTGAGGCACTAGTGGTATAGAATAATACGACTCACTGGGCGGGTGTGTACAGAGTGCATGGTGTCTGGTGTGCTAATGTTTTGGTCCGCACCGGTGCTTTCTCGGTTCCTCCGCACCGGGGCGACATTTAATGATAAGCACACCGAGAGGAAAACATCTGCAAAACCCTCCACCTGCCAACCTCCTCTAGTAACCTCCGCTAGAAACAGATGTATGGGGTATTTTTCTATGGGGTTCCTCAAAAACATCCGCTAGAGGGTATTTTCCTTGTAGTGTCGACAAACTCCTCGCTAAATAGATTATCCCAAGAGCTACCTACAAAATATTTGCATGACTTTCCTTGTTGTATTTGAAGGCCTCACATTCTAAAATGAAATGTTTTTTTGTTTCCACTTTTCTGGAAGAGAATAAAATACATGCTCTTTCCTCCCACGCTTCTTTTGGCCTTTTCCAGTGCCTTATTTCACAATGGCGTTGATGAGAATTCGTCCTTAATTGAGAAATAAGAATTTTGGCTCTCTAAGAAATATTGGCCCCTATGTACGTTTTTGTTGATGATTATGAGTGGGATTAAAATCTTTAGTTTAATACTTTTGCTTCTCCCTAGCCCCTTCTTCTAAGAACATTTGTGGAACTTATCCATAACAAAATATTTTATCTCTTTACTGTTTGTGGGACACATGATCAAGCAAATGCCCCATTTTCCAAACCATTTGTTATTTTTTCACATCCAAGTCTTTTTTCATTTGCACGATATGTCATTAAACACAACCTTAGGCCATTTTCCCTCTTCCATTTTCTCAATTTTTTTTAAATACGTTATGACCCGCACCATAGCAATTGATTCAATAGAAGAAACCCTTGTTTCACTTAACAAGATAGCATGAGCAATTGCACTTTCAATTTTTAATTTGTTTGTAATCAAACACTTATGAATTTTCTCAATTTGTTTCCACGTCATGTCAGATGGACTACTGGCCTGCTAGTTTTATGTTGATAATCCATCTATCAAATTCAATCTCATGCACTCTATTCATAGACAAATTTAATGGGCCCTCCTCTTATTTCTTCCTTTTTTTTGGCTATGGCCTAAGTTTAATAGTAAAAAAATTTGTGGTGTTCCATAATCTCGATATGGAAATATTTAATGTTTTGTCCATAAGAAGTTCGTCAATTTTTTTCCCATGTTTCAGAGAATTTGGTGTGAAGCAGGCAATGGAATCCAGACTATGGTTTTACCTTTACCATGTCTCGGCAACCATTCATCGCTTCACTTGGCTTAGTGGCAGTTCGAGTTATCTCACAAGCGACCTCTTATGGCTTATGGCTCTAGTGTTCGCAATTTGTGGCTCATTTTGTAGTGGTTTGTAGTTCATGTATATGATTCATATGTTTTCATTTCGCAGTTTATTTTCCCGTGGTTGGGTTGGTCTACACATGTCACTTAGGATGTGTGGCTCTAGGTAATATGTGCCCCCCTAACCTCATCTAGTGCCTATTCAACATGGTTCTTCCCATCCTAGCCTCTTAATGACAGGCCTTTTAATCCACTAGCGCTCCTGGAATGTCTTCCTTTCATATTATGAATACCCTTTTCTATAGTGGACTTTGTTTTGAAAAGTAGGGTATGTGCACTCGTTGCATCCTGTTATTTTATGTAAACTTGTGCAATGTTTTCATTTTTTTGAAAGACATGGATAAGCGAGGACAATGTAACCTCAAGACTTTAAACTTATGCTATTGGGATGGTTTCCCTTTGGGGACACTAGTAACAGAAGGTGATATATTTTGTAATGCCATATTTAAGTAATAAGAAACTGAACTTTAAACAAAAAAATAATAATAATTGAATAATTAAATAATATTAGCTTAAAAAATTTATAAAATAATATATATATATATATATATATATATATATATATATATAGTTGGAGTAAATTGTAATGTTCCAAAATTTTAGCTTCCAAGCTAAATGGAACATTAGAGTTAGCAGTAGTTGTAGCCGGTAAATAAATGGGTAGAAAAGCCCATAAGTCTCCTAAGGAGAATAATAATACTCCAAATATGAAAGGAGACACTCTTTCTAGCCAAATAAAACACCTCCATGTGTGAACAAGGTTAAATTGAAGCTGCTTTGACTAAGTCAACAACACAGTTTTAGTGGAGGAGGAATCCTAGGTTGGAAAACACAATTTTGGAGGGAAAGGTAGCTTGGGTTAGAAGCAACCTAAGTGAGTGGGGCCAAGGGAAAGAAAAGTCACATATTATATAAGGAAGAGGATGGCAGCATTATTCATCATGTTTTAGATTATTATTATTCTTGCTTTCCAAGAATTGTTGCTGCTTTGTTGCTTAGCAAAGTTGCAGTGTTGTTTAGCACTGGGTGTTCCCCGGCGGGAATCCCACCACTTTCCTTTGAGGAGCTCATTGGCAGAGTTTGTATTCATCATTCCACATCAGGTTTTCAGGACAAGCTTCAGCCATCTTCATCAACACAGCTTTGTCGAATATTTTGCAGTGTTGCTGGGAGCAGCAGTGGAACGGATTGGAATCCCGGCTTCTGAGCTAGTTTCTCATTGGAGGAAGGTTTCCTTCACTTTAGAGATCTGTTTGGAAAGATCCGAAGCTTATTTCAGATCTGTGGTATCAGACCACACATTTCTCTTACCCTCCCAGTGTTGTTTCTGCTAGGGAGTGCATTTTTCAAGAGGCAGAACTTAATGCATGGTTTGGTGGCTCCATTGTTGTGTTTCCTTGTGATTGAGAGGTTCACCCTTTCATGGGAGGAATACCTTGAGGTTTCTAAATCAGATCAGACATATTTTAGCCTATTTCACTCATGTACTTCAGTGTTTCAGTGATTATTCATTCATTTTCTGAATATCACATTTTATATATAGAGTGTTTGACAAGAAACCCTTGTTGGTTTCTTTTGTATTTTGGTAAATGGAGCTTAGATATTTGTTCTCCAGAATTTTTTAATTAATACATGAGTATATCTATTGTTCTATGATCATTTTATGTGTAAACCCTCACTTAGACTACGCAGTCCCTTGAGCAGCTGCTCCAGGATTTTACAGTCTTGGGGTTTTTCACTAGTTTTAGCTACACTAGTGTGGGAGGTCTGTTTAGCCCATCTAGTTTGATTTTTTTCAGCTCTATTCTTGGATTTAGAATGTATATTGACTAATATATGGGATCCAAGAGTCCATTTTATTGTTTTATTGGAATTGTTGCTGGAAATTCGTTTTTGTTACATGACTCATGAGAAATCCTGAAAAAGGAAAATTATAGTGGTATCAAAGCATGATCTTTGGCTCAGCCAGTGGCTTCAAGCCAAAGTACTGAATCCCTGAAGGGGAATGTTTCGAGATCTGTAGAGAGAGTCTGCAGATGGCCAGGTAGCCTCTGGATCTCATCTTTTTTTCCAAGGTGACATATCCAGTAAATGCCCCTACAATCAATCTCTGAAATAGAATTTCGATATTCCTGAGAAGGGAAAATTTCTAGTGCTATGAGAAGGAGAGATGGACAGAATCCAGAAAGCTTCAGTATGTGCAGAAGAAAGGAAGACAAGCCCACAAATCTTCTTCCAAAATCTAAGAAGGGCTTTCAAGGACAGCTAAAAAATATGAGATTGGAGATGGGATCTCCAAAGGAGGTTGATTCTAGAGCTGAATCTAGATTTTCACATGCTGAGTGTGAGCATGCAGCTGCACTCCATGATGTATAGCGTAGTCAAATTCCCAGAGCTATCCTGAGATGGATGGGAGGAGGAAGAATGCCTAAGAGAATGACTCTTAGTGATTTGTTGCGGGAGTATGAATCTCAAACTGAGAGGTTTAAAGATCATATTGATTTCCAAGAGCTTTTCAAGATCCATATGGAGAAGAGCCAGAAGTAGGATGCAGATATATTTATTCTATCTACTTTTTCCAGATCACCTACATGTTCAGTTGGAGCTTGGGTGAAGGAACTAAACTCCTATTTGCAGCTGCACCATATTGTCGGAGATGAAGCTACCAGAGTTGCAGTGATGCATTTCAGAGGTAAGGCTCATGCATGGTGGATTTTTGAATCTTATTCCTTAAAGAATGCCAATACTTTCTCTTATGCAAGATTCATAAAAACATTGATGGAGAAGTTTGGTGAAAAACTTCCTAAGACACATGAGCAAGGAAAACTTGAGAAAACAAAACCCTTGCATGTGATGGAGGAAACTCCATTTTAGAAAACCATGAGAGGAGTTGATGTCTTGCATTACACATTGCCGGAAGCAAAACTTCCAGTTCATATTCTTGAACAAGAGGGCATGGGGATCACTTTTTCACAAAGGGATCCAATTGTTGAGATGTTTCCTACACACATTGATGGAGAAGAAGGCAACAGCACTGTCACATCTAGAGCACATCTAGTGCCTCATGCAGAGGGAAGAGGAGCACATGCTCGAATGAGAGGGATTCTTGTATCTTTGCAAGAAGTTCCCCAGGATCTCATACATAGAGGTCCAGGTACAATCAGTGAGCAACATGATTGTGCAGCATTGCAGCTGGAAAGAGAAGGAAAGGAGGGAGAGCAACATCAGTTGATGAGGAGCACACACCCTTCTCTGTTTTAGAAGGCTAATGCAAAGAAGAGGAAGACTGATTTGCGCAGTGAGGGAAAGGGCAAGGTTGCCCAATCATATATGCAGTCTACTCTTGACATTGATGTCTCACTTCATGGAGGCATTCCACCTAGGAGGCCACCTGATCTTCAGTTGATGAGAGAGGTCTTGTCTTTGGGTTCACCACTCTTGGATTTTGGAGAGGTGAAGATTTTTGAAGAGAAATTTGGCATGGGGGATGTCAAAGTAGCAGGCAGCAGCATGAGTGGAGCTTCACATGCCAAATCACCAGCGTTGTCACCGAGGAGGATTGATCCTTATTGGAGGTCTCAATTTTTTGTAGAGTACTCCAAGGATCTTGGTGCATGCATAATTCTCAATGAATCGGATGGAGATGATAGATACATGGTGGATGATTTGGTCATCTATTTTCATGGTAGAGTCTTCTTTACTAGAGCCTCTAGTCTCAAGGAGAAATTGCTACATGCAACACATGAGGACTTCTCTTCTATGCACCTTGATGCATATTTCCGGTTGATGGAGGAGTTCACTTGGTAGGGCATTCAACATGACATATTTCAGCATATGGAGGGATGCATAGTCTGGATGGTTATAGAGAGGATGTCACAACCACCTTCCTACTCATTGAGAGTGAGGGAGACTTTCCAATTGAGCCATTTTAGCTCAAGACCTCAAGTACATAATGGAGGGGGTATCATTTCATGTTTTGTATTATACTTCATTCCTTTATTTGAGCAAAATGATATATCAAGAAGAGTTTCTTATTCTTGTATATTATATGATGATGTACTTGCAGCTACTTGTAGCATTGATTTTGGCTATCCTTTTGATGAGCTGTGGGGGAAGCCACATGATTCTTGGTGTGCACCATTGACACCATATTATAACTTCATGTTTTCATCTTATGAGATGACTGTGGCAGCAAGAAAGTGGCTGGTAAAGTACTTGTTAATTCTTATTCTGATGCAGGACAAGGGTGCACTGCGCTGGTTCCATAAGAGGGACCAAGATTCACTCTACGGCTGTCATTTGGCAACTAGTTTTTATTGTATCGTGCTTCCATGTATTGCTAATGTGTTTTTGTTCGAAGGGAGCTTGTATGAGGGAGAGATGGGGCAGAAAAAAAGGTTTTTGTTGCTATGGTGTCACTTGGGAGAGTATGGGTAAAATTCTTCCCATACTTTTCATGATATTTCTGAAGAGAAGAAAGGCACGTTCATGGTGCAAGGAGGCTACCCTTCAGTATTGGAGGATCATGAGAGACTTCCATGTAGGGAGATGATTTTCTCATATATCAGCATGATGGTGGATGGCTTTGGCATGTGGAATGTCAAAGGGAGAAGTCATGGAGCCTTATTACAAAGGCCTACAATGCTGTCACATAGGAGCATGTTCTTATGGATGAGATATCCGAAGGGAAGGAGGCATCCCTTCTTCTTGCAGATTTTTATGAGTAGATTCTCATGGGAGGTCTTATTGGAGGATCTCAATTTCATCCCACTCAATATGTATGCTAGAGAATTCATTTATGTACTTTTTTATTACTCTATTGAGTATTTGTACTTTCTCACCATGTTTGCATAGTGCATTGCTCCTCAAAAGAGCAAGAGTTTTTGGGTTTCATGGTCACTTTAGGGCCAATGTTATGATGATAGTAGCCCATATATACATGAATTTGGGCAAGTGTATTGTTATTTTATATATTTACAACTGATATAAATTGATGCTTACTTCCCCATGTTGGGAGAACAAACATATACAGCTTGTAACTTGTTGCAGGACCACTTGCCATATGACATTCTCAAGCAGCAGTTGGGAGAACTGCGTTGTATCCACCAAAGAGACCATATGTATCATCAAAATTTTCACATAACCTTCAGCCCTCTTCTGATTTGGATGCCATGTAGCGATGATGTGCCATTCATCTTAAATGGAACGGTTTGGGTTGGCATGACTCATCATTTTAGAGGAAGAGTCTTTGGAGGCTCAATCTTCTTCTTACCATTGGAGGGAAATCATGTTGCAGCCCAAGATCAGCATACCTTCTACACTTATCATAAGTGGAGAAGAGGATAGTGTGGGATAGGCCCTCTTTCCTATCATGTTCACTTATTCAGCCCACCTTCATTTCAGGAGCACAAGGTGGAAGAGACTTTTCATGAGTTACCATGTTGGAGGGTGACTCACTTCATTTGGATGATTGCATGGATGAGGGAGGTAGTCATTCACCATGATGATCATCACTCCTACTTGGTGGAGGCCATGAGACATATAGCATGTTTCCATTCACACTTTCCGCCTTTGATTTATGCAGACACTTTTGTTATGCACACTTGGGAGGGAGCATTGGATGACAGTTTATTTGCAGATTCTCTTGATGCAGTGATGGAGACTATTAATGGAGGCCACATGAGGAGGATGGGAGATATTTTGCTCTCCTTATGCATTTTCTTGAGAAAAAGCAAAGAATTTGGAGGGGAGGACTATAATGTTCCAAAATTTTAGCTTCCAAGCTAAATGGAACATTAGAGTTAGCAACAGTTGTAGCCAGTAAATAAATGGGTAGAAAATCCCATAAGTCTCCTAAGGAGAGTAAGAATACTCCAAATATGAAAGGAGACACTCTTTCTAGCCAAATAAAACAACTCCATGTGTGACCAAGGTTAAATTGAAGCTGCTTTTACTAAGTCAACAACGCAGTTTTAGTGGAGGAGGAATCCTAGGTTGGAAAACACAATTTTGGAGGGAAAGGTAGCTTGGGTTAGAAGCAACCTAAGTGAGTGGGACCAGGGTAAAGCAAAGTCACATATTATAAAAGGAAGAGGATGGAAGCATTATTCATCATGTTGTAGATTATTATTCTTGCTTGCCAAGAATTGTCGCTGCTTTGCTGCTTAGCAAAGTTGCAGTGCTATTTAGCACTGGGTGTTCCCGGGCAGGAATCCCACCTCTTTCCTTTGAGGAGCTCATTGGAAGAGTTTTTATTCATCATTACACATCATTTTTTCAGGCCAAGCTTCAGCCATATTCATCAGCACAGCTTTGCCGAAGATTTTGCAGTGTTGCTGGGTGCAACAGTGGAAGGGATTGGAATCCTGACTTCTGAGCTAGTTTCTCATTGGAGGAAGGTTTCCTTCACTTGATAGATCTGTTTGGAAAGCTCCAGAGCTTATTTTATATCTGTGGTATCATAACACACATTTCTCTTACCCTCCCAGTGTTGTTTCTGCTAGGGAGTGCGTTTTTCAAGAGGCAGAACTTATTGCATGGTTTGGTGGTTCCATTGTTGAGTTTCCTTGTGATTGAGAGGTTCATCCTTTCATGGGAGGAAGCCCTTGAGGGTTATACATCAGATAAGACATATTTCAGCCTATTTCACTCATGTATTTCAGTATTGCAGTGATTATTTAGTCATTTTCTGAATATCACATTTTATATATAGAGTGTTTGACAAGAAACCCTTGCTGGTTTCTTTTGTATTTTGGTAAAGGGAGCTTAGATCTCTGTTCTCCAGCATTTTTTAATTATTACATGAGTATATATATTGTTATCTGATCATTTTATGTGTAAACCCTCTCTTAGACTGCGCAGTCCCTTGAGCAGCTGCTCCGGCATTTTGCAGTCTTGGGGTTTTTCACTAGTTTTAGCTACACTAGTGTGGGAGGTCTATTTAGCCCACCTAGTTTGATTTTTTTCAGCTCTATTCTTGGATTTAGAATTTATATTGACTAATCTATGGGATCCAAGAGTCCATTTTACTGTTTTATTGCAATTTTTGTTGGAAATGCGCTTTTGATACATGATTCATGAGAAATCCTGAAAAAGCAACATTACATAAACACCCATGGGATTTGAATAGGTTAGTTTTTTTTAATGGAGTACAGTACACCCATTTACCCTCAATCCAAATCCCCATGGGCTAAAAAAATATATTATAATTAATAATAATGATGATAATAAAATAGTATTAATAATTATAATAATTAGAAATAGAATTCCAATCATAATCTATGTGACAATCAAATTTAAGTGAAATTTTTTTATCCTCCCATATCCTTATAATATTTTCAAGCCTGGTTTTCTAGGCACTAGCATATATATATATATATATATATATATATATATATTTCAAACAAAATATAAATATGTTTCTCATTGAGTGTGTGTCATTTGGGTTAATCTCAAGAAGCTCCCCATCTATGCCCTTACACACTATACTATGTACAATGGAGTGAATACACCGACAACCCTTAACACTAGAAAGTAGAGTGATATATATATGAAAGTAAAATTGATTACATAACATATGGAGAGTGGAGTGTTGTGTTACATGGAATATGTGTATATATGTGAGGATATTTCACATAGACATGATGTAATCAAAACACTTAAAATTTAGTGGTTTTTAGCATTTGATTTTATTGTTGTTTAGTGCTAATATGCATGTATACTCATGGGTTATGTCATATTTATTTTTATTAAAATATAGTTTATGAATTAACAATTTTCATTTATTATGATTTAAAAGGAAATAATATGAAACTTAAATATGTATATGTGGAGATACATGTATTAAACTAACACAATTATACTAGTAAATATGATTGATATACGTTGATCGACATCATTTTTTGTCTCTTAAAATTAATGGCTCTAACACACCAATTTTTTTTAATAAAATGCATGTTTTATAAGTCCTTGTATTCACATGATGACATTTGTTATTTGATAGTTTCATAACCATATTAAGCAAATGTGAAATATAAACATGTATTCTCATGATGTTATTTGTTATTTTATAATTTACATGGAAAATTACTAATATAAACATGAAAAGGTGGAAAGATCAACAAATATTCACATGATGACATTTTTTATTTAATAAATTGCATGGTAATTCCATAGTTCTATTAGAAAAACATGAAACCTTAAACTTATATTTAGAGATACATGTTATTTAAATTTTAAATTCCATCCATTAAGGTAGAGGAGACAATGAGAATATGCCAACATATTTCATATGTAACCATAAGATAAATGTTTTAATTAGAACAAATATTAACATATGAACCCTCAATAGGGGGGAACTTAAATCACTATGAATACAATTAATACTTAATTACTCAGATTTTGTCTCTTAACATTGACATCTAGCTACAAGACTAGTAAGTTCTTTTCAAAAACACTTTTTTTTCTCTCAGTATTATAATAATAATAATAATAATTTTTTGGAGGTTAAATTTATGGAAGTTTTTATAAGATGCTCTCTCTAATTTTGAACTTGTGATCTCATTAAAGGAATAACAAATCAGCAATTTAGAATAAAAGAATACCTAATGGAATTATTTAAAAGAACAAATAGTTAGATTTAAAATGTTAATCTTTCTTTGTGCATGTAATTAAAATATTATTCACTATCTAAGTCATGTCAAATAAAAATATTGTGTCAAATAAAAATATTTGTATCCAAAATATAAATTATTTACTTTTATATATCATACATCTAAAAGAAATATAATCAACTTAATTTTATTTTAAATGATAAAAACATAATCCACTCTAAATTGAAGACAATATTCCCACTTCATATGATATGTTTTTACTTTCACATATACACAAATTTGTAAATTAAATTTAATAATTATTTTTAAAATATATATCTATATATATATATATATATATATATATATATATATATATATATATCATCTTCCTTCGTGGTTGTGATCAATGTGGCCCTTTGAAGGTTCTTTAGAAGCCCCAAGGAGATTCACTAAGGCTTCCCCTTGTCACTTTTTCTCTTTCCCAGCATTTTTGAAGGCCCAAGTTTTCTATTTCCCCGTGAAAAATTTTCTGGAGATCTAAGAGGAGTCAAGGTTTCAAGGCACATAGCCCTCACTTATGTTCAATTTGTGGATGATGTTTTCCTATTGGGGGATGGGTTAGATAGAGATGTTATAACAGTAAAAAATATTATATATTTTCTTGATAAATGAACAAGTATGATGATAAGAAACCTTAAGTCATGCATTATGCATAATTGGCTCGCCTAAGAGTGTGTTGTCTATTGTCAAGCTTGACTTCCCTTTCAAACCAAATCAATCAAGGAGGGCTTCAAGTACCTAGGATTTTGTTTAAGTCCCAACTCTTATCGATTTGTTGACTGGTTACATCTCTACAAAAAGGAAGAGGAATGTTTAGGTTGTTAGAAAAAATTGTTCCTCTCCTGGGAAGGACATTTTTTTTTACTAAAAATAGTAATCCAAAGTATTCTAGTCTACTACTCCTTGATTGTTTACATCCCCAGAGAGATTCTCAATAAAATCAAGAAAAAATACTTTCAATTTTTATGGACATGAAACATGCAATCATAAGGCATTTCACTTGTCAAATGGACTAAAGTAGCTATTGCAAAGAAGTTGGGGGGCTAGTAGCTGAAAAACATCCATGTTTTCACTCAAGCTCTAGCCACAAGAAGGCTATGGCACTTTGTAAGTATCACAACTCTGTGGGGGAGAGTAATGAATTCCATGTACATCATTGATGGCCATATGATATACTGGTTTCGAAATCCAAGAAATGTGATAAATAACTACTTGATTGTATGGAAGGCCCTTGTGGCCTCATTTCCTATGATTGGAATGTTGACAAATTGGGGTGTGGGAAATCGAAGAAGCATGCACATAGACAATGATCCATGTATAGGATTAGAAGACTCCTTTTACTTATCATAAAATTTAGTTAGATCTCTGGAAGCACAAAACATTGTTTTGTCTCATGGATGCAAAGTCTCAGGTGTTGAATTTGTGTAACTATGGTATATTTTCATATTTAATATTTTTGGTCCTAATATATTTTAAATTAAAAATCATGTTCTTCATGCTATTTTTCAAGAGAAAAATTATAAGGCATGTTTTTCCTTGTAAAAGAAAGGTAAATTAATTTTTTTAATTTGAATTTATTAGCTCCAAAAAGCATCCAAGTCCGCCTCCTCCTAGTTAAGTCGGCCTAGTCAGAGAAAGGCACCCATTCAACCTTGAATATAACTATATATATGGGACTTGACTTTATCTCCAAGAAGAAATTCAAATCATTCATCCAAGTAAGTGTTTTTTTAGCTTAATCAAGCAAAGAAGGTATGGAAGGAATAAGGATGAAAAATTATCTCTCTAGCCCTCGCACGTGTGAAACAACTCCTCCTTCATGATCACTCACAGGTGAGAAGAAGGAGAAAAATTGTATGACAAAGAAGAGTTACGAGACCGAGTTTATGGATGAAAAGGGAGGTTGAAATTATGCCTTAGTAGAGCATGTGAGATTGAATAACTTGGGCAACCATTTGAATTTACTAAGAGGCTATTGGCCTAGGTTTTATGATTCTTATTATATTGGTTAGTTTGACTTTGTAAATGATTAAGATAATTTAGATGTGTCTCTTTTTCAACTATAAAAATTCATTAAGGAGAAGATTCTTGGGCTTTTCCCATGTGAGTTTTTCTAGGGTTAAATTTTGTGTTCTTTTTTTGGTTGTCTCTTCATGATCATACTATCATAAATGATATACTGTTGATGTCTTCCGTGTAATTACTTCAGGTCAGAATAACTAAATAATTAAAATTAAATATTAGTATAGAAAACCCTATGAAAAATCAACATAGAATTAGAGCTATGGTGAAAGAGAAGACCCCGATTTCTTAACTAGCCTTAGATACCCTAGTTCAAGGATTACATTAAAAAATAAGAGCTAAGATATGCCCTCTTTTTTGAAGAAATTTTACACTCCATTCTATCAACTCAACGATGAAATAATCACTATTGTTTAGGAGACGTTTTTGTCACCAAAGTATTGTGAAATTCGTGGCTTAACCAGGGTCTGTCCATATAATGAGAAGCAGCATAAAACCTTGTGTATTTTATGTACAGGAGAGAAATAAGCATGTAACAAAGATACCTCAATCAAAAGAACTGAAGCTTCGTTTTTGTTGAACTAAGAACCTCACGAAGTAAGTGAAATAATATCATATTACAATTATAGTATTCCAAAAGCTTGTTGCACAAGTTAATCACACATTTTAGAAGAAGCACACACACACATTAAATATATGAATTTAGTCATGAATTCAAAGAGTCTAAAATACTATGGCTCGGTAATATTAAATGAAGGTAAAAGAAATACCTCAACATGGTTGCATAAGGAATAAACGCATTAGGTCTAATTATGGAACATAGAAGGAATTTTCAAATGGTATTAGAAAATCACAATGAATGAAAAATTCATATTACATTATAAATTCTTAATTATGAGCATAACATGTTATTGTACTTATGGTTTTAAGTCATTCCATAGTGAAATATATATACTACATATGAGAAATTGGAAGAGCATCCATTGAACAGGATTCACACAAAATAATTAATTTCTATATTACAATAAACAGAGATACATCAAATATATAGTTGAGCTAATTCTAATAATAGAGAGAGAAGTTGAGAGAATATCTCAACTTCCTCAAAAAACCCAATCCAAACTAAGTAAGCATAATCCTAATATCCTCCCTTAATGCTTACTTTACAAAACATATAATACTTAATCACAATTACAACACTTTTAACTTTCCTCTCTTTGTTTGATCTGGTCTTCATCAGCAAATCTACCCACTCTGCAGTTTTCTGGACTTTGCTCTTTCTTTCTCCACAGCTTCGAGCTTACCTTTCAACCCATTTAAAGTAAACCTGCTTCTGACCATCAATGCTGAATTTGTAAGATTAAAGATTCTTGACACCCCCGAAGAAGAGTCTCGACACTGAACTACCCTATGGAAATATTTCCATCTGTGAAATAACCCCAAAGAATAAATTTCAACAGTCTATAGGAAAATATTCTAGGTACGGAATATGATCAGCGATCAATCCTACAAAGTGACCTTTACACACTTACAAACTCACAAGGTAAAGGTAACCTGTAATTGTCGATCTTGGAGCACCGAAGTACAACAAGAGTCTACAAAATATAACAGATTCTCACAATCAAATTAACAATACATTCTCTCAGCACTGAAGAACGTCGAGAACTGCTAATTTAAATTTTGTAAATCTACTCAATAATTGGTTCTTCTTTACAACTTAAACAATATAAAAATAACAATTTTGACATAAAAAATCTGACGGATGCTACCAAGAAAGCGACCAACCCATCATTAAAACCACTGAAATGGCGTCTGAAGAAACTCACATTTGCTCATGTGTCTACCACACTTTTTAAGTGTTTCAATCTCACATTGTTCCATACACCGATACAGCTACAATGTTTGAAGTCAATGATGACTATTCTATGGATCCACACATTAGCCGCTCTACTTACCACTCTGAGCTTTTGTGAACGCAATGCCTGATGCTACAATGGTTCCAGGAAGTGGGGAATTGTGTTACACGTGGAAGATCCCATGATGAGTTTGCCACAATTGCAGGAATCAATGGCCACGCAGTCCAAAAAATCGTCAAGAGTCAAGAGTCAGATAATCACTTCCGTATCAGTAGCTCCTAGATCCAGTGGGAGGAAAAGGGATGAGGCAGAGGTGGGGTTGTTTTTGTAGTAGCAAGACATGTCTAGGTAATGCCGCACCACACACTTGTTCACATGGTCCAACAGAATCGATTTTCCGTTGGCAAAGACGAACAGATTGTCGTCAGGCACAAGGTGGACTAATGGATAAATATTGTTATACTCGCCTTGCAGCTTCTTTGGGACGTTGAACTCCTGCCGCCCGCTGACAACCATGATTTTCTTGTCTGGTAGAATGTGATTGATGCCATACCATCGCCTATTTGGCAACCCCACTAGGATTTCGGTCGAATTGCAAAAATAGGAGGGGTTGAATACCCCGACTGTCCGATCTCCCTCCTTGAAACTACTGGTCTGGATCAAGCAGCCGTCAAGCGTGAACCAGGCATCAGGCGCCATCGTGCCAGAATAACACCATGTTTCCCTATCAACTTCAGGCAAATGGAACTAGTTCCCGTGGAAATCATATTCCACATACTCGATAGAACAAGCCGGCAATCCTCATTTATAAATTGATCAATCCGATATTTGCCATAGGGAAAAGGAATATTGGATGAGTTGAAATCAGTGGGATCGAAGATGATAATATTATTTTTGGGTAGTAGAGCCATATGCATAGCTGACATAGTACTTGACTTCTCCATCAAAATCTCCCATTTGCTTTCTGATTCTACCTTCATTCCAGACATACGGAAACACAGTTCAGGTTTGCTAGGCTGAGCAACGACTTCCAACCTGTGAGGACAAAACTAGATTCAGGTCCTCCTCTCTTTTTTTCACCGTAGGCAGCCCTGAACACACAACACTCTCACAAACAAAATAATTCAACACTCCTAATGTACGTATGTACAGAGAATCTCTCCCAAAATATTTCATCTTCCTGGGCACTCCCGTGAGGGATTAAGCCGAGCTAGCCTCTGATACCATATGAGAAATTGGAAGAGCATCCATTTAACAGGATTCACACACAATAATTAATTTATATATTACAATAAACAGAGATACATCAAATATATAGTTCAACTAATTCTAATCTTAGAGAGAGAATTTGAGAGAATCTCTCAACTTCCTCAACAAACCCAATCCAAACTAAGTAAGAATAATCCTAATACTACAATGATATTTGAAGGTATAGAACCAATTCTCTTAGTTTCATAAGGAACTGAGGTGGTGTCACTTCGAAGAAAGCATCCAAAATGAATTGAAAATATCGTTGTCTAAAAACATGCTAGAAAAGTCATCCTTTGTGAGTTTTCGAAGGAATTATACATAAGATAAGGGTTTGAGTTGATGTATCAATTTATACTGATATATTAGCTTGAATTATTTTCATGAAACTCGTGACAATTACCTCTTGAGGTTCTATTATGGCTCCTAGAACTAACCTTGTATAAAAGGAAGAATTGATTCTACAGTTGAAGTGTTGAAGATATACAATTATGAATTAGTCGGGGAATGAAAACCTACAAGAAGATCAATGAAGTTAATGCTTAATAGGTATATATAATCACTTACAGTGACTCATTAAGTATTTCTAAATCTCAATAATCTCTTTTCATTTTTAAAGGAGCTTTGTGAGTAAAGACCAAATAAAGGCTTGATTGAAAAGTTTAGTTTCAAAGACTTGTATCATAAATTCCTTTGAATTTGTTGATGTACAACATGGCTTGAAGAATGAAAATACATTAGAGGACTGTGTTTAATATTCTGGAAGCATTGAATTACAAACCGTATGAATTTATAAATATATCTTTAAATAATCCTTTAAGGATGGTTATTCATTTGTAGCATATAAACCATAGTGTATTCAAGTATGATATGAGCAACCTGTGTGAGTGCAAAAATTGATGAATAGAAGATGAAAAGTCTGTAATATCATATACTACAGTGATATGTATTGCATTAACAAAATAAGTCTGTAATTGTAGCTCGATAAGGATTGAATAAACTTGGGCAACAAATCAAGCATGCCACCAATATAAGTAATGAACCTTGCAAGAATATTTCAAAATCTGAAGTGACATATGTTTTAAAATTTCAGGGTTCTATGTTTCCTTTCTGAAACATTAAGATTCAGAAGCAGGAAATTGTTACAAAACATTGACACCTTGCACTGTTAAAATATTGGAAGATGCATTATATATATTGATGTTAAGTAAAATATCATCTTGATTAAGGAAGTTGAACATGATAATCTCACAATGAATAAGAGGTTGATTCCTCTTTCAAGGTCGAAATTCCTCTCAATAAAGATGAATGGTTTGTAGAAATTGATGTGTGTAGAAAGCTCGAAAAACAATGTTTAGTTGAATTGTTAGTAACGATCAAGTATACTTGGAAAATGGGATATGAAGATTATAATTTTACACATTGCAAATATTTTTGGTATTGCGAAATATGTAAAGTCAAAATATAGGGTTTAGAAGATTGAAAGTCTTGGCTATGAAATATTCTAAGGTTCTAGACATTTGGACATTTAGGGTTAGTAAACCCTAGCAAGAAAAAAGAGTTTGGAGAAGAAATCTCTAGGGTTTATGGAATAAAATGCTAAGACTATACATTTTTGCTAAAAGAATAAATCATAGCTCATGCAAGGAAGAAATCAAAACATACAAATGAGGTGGATAAAGTTTCCAAATGGATGCAAGAAGGCTAAGATCAAGAGGGACCTGGAATTTTCTCAAAAGATAAGTATTTTATATCTCTCTTCTTTAATCATTATTGTTATTTTTTTACTAATAGTTAGTATTTTGTCTTTATATCCTTTGCTTGGTTATAATAATTCTCCCATGACCTCCCGATGATGATTGTATGTACATAGTGAAGGATGTGGAAGCTTTGACAGTAGATGGAAGAAGTGGAAGAACGAATCAAAGTGTATGACAAGAGGAATTTACTAGAATCATGATTTTTGTTGAGAGATATCGTACTAGATGAAATCGAAGCTCAGATGCAACCAATAGATTAACAAGTTTGAAGTATGTATTGATTCTACCAAAGAGAAGTCAATAATGACTTACAAAATATATCTACAAGCTCTAGAATACATTAGATGGTAGCATAGAAGTAAGATTTAGAAGGTTCCCTTAGAAAGAGGGAGATGATTATAACAAAATAATTACCCTATATGTAAGGTAAAATTTTATTATTATCACTTCTAATTTGTATTAGGTAGATGCAAATATCGTTCTTTGAAAAGGAAGAAGTGTACATAGAGCTACCTCAAAGTTTTGAGGTACATGAGAAGAATTCTCATGATTGAAGAAGATATTGTACAATCACATGAAGATATGTTGGGCCTAGTTTTTTTTATCAAGGATGATCCTATATGATTTATTTCTAATAAAGGAAAAATGACTCATATGTCAAAGGGAGAAACTATGGCAGAAAGAATTACTTCCATAACAAAGGGATCAGTCATAAAGTCTTATTTTAGCTTTAGAGGGAGTTGACATGTAAGTTCGAGATGATGGATTGTCATTGACATTGTCAAACTGGATAGCTATGTTGGAAGACAACAATGGCAGAGGGAGAAGCATGAATTGCCACAACAAGATATGTTTTAGTGTGAGAAGGAGCATCGAGTTAGGGTGTTGAACCCATTGAAAGGAAGTTGATGAGTTTTATGAGCCAAGGCATGTTCCTCAGCACATGTTGGAGTACTACTCCACTCATTGAGAAAATGGATCTTACGAAGTGCCAAAAAATATATACTTAGTAAAATTACTTTAAATTTCAATTGAAAACCATTTATATATTAAATGGAGATGTATAAAAATATTAATTTTTACATAAATTATCGATTTTTTTTTTTAAATCAATTAGCATAATATTAATATTATTAAAAGTACTATGCTCCAAGGGGTGACGATGATCGAATGCTCTCTCAAGATACTCCTTTATGTGAAATTATTAGTTCAATTCCCCACCTCGATTGAGGGATATATTAGACATGATGAAGATGTATTTCACCAAGCTTACAAAAATAAATAAATTTAAAATACTATTGTATTTAAATTATAAAAAATAGTATAGTAAAAAAATGATAAAAAATTAAGAGACTATTAAAACTTTGAAAAAATATATATTTTCTTTATGTTTATGTTAATTGGGCTTACCTTGGGTGTTTAGGAGGAATGATTGAGACCCTCTCCACCTAGGTTCAACCTCAACTAGTAACATGTTAAACTTTGGTTTAATAATTTAGGAAGATTGGTATTATAATAAACCATAATTTCCTTTTATCCTCTAATGTAAAATTTTGATTTGTGGGTTTTCAAGTGATTCATCATGTTGTTGAACCATATTGAAAAAATTGTATGGTATATTTTATTGTTTGAATATAAAAAAAATATTACAAGAGTTTTCTCTTATCTCATAAGCAAATTTCAATTGATTTGCAATAATTTTCACTTTTATTATAAGTTTTGTACTTTACTCATAAGGAGTTCATAATTTTTTCTCAAAATTCAAAGTTACAAGATTGAGTTGAAACTACGATGGTTGCATATATCTCGTCTTCATGATTCCAATGCCATGAATGGTTCGAAAAACCGATGTAGTATGAGGAAGATATCACGTTCTAATCGAAATGCCAAACAGATAAAATTGCGACAGATTGACCAAGTTTGATTGAGATGCATAGTCAACAAAAAGGTATGCACAATAAAAAAAAGGGAATATTCCAAGGAATATTCCTTCCTCAGAATAAATCGCAGGTTGACAAGTGTCTGTTTTCTATTTGAAGGTATGGTGGGGAGAGCCAATTAGAGGGTGCCATGTGGCTAGCCCTGAGGCTACCACATGCCCCTAAAATGACGTGATAAAATTTTGTTGAGGGTCCGCAGGGCTCGACCCTGAGATCTCCCACCGGGCACATGCGTGGTTTACCACCCAAGCTACACGATGTTACTTAACAATCATAGGTTGCGATTTATATTTATGTTTTATTGCAATCGTGGTTGGGGGTTGGGAACCGCCGGCAGTCCCAACCCGCCCGCAGTTCCCATTATATATTGCCACATGGAAACATAAAACTATTAACCATCCAATTCCTCCACGCAGTCTATACATTAACCCACAGCTCAACCCCGGTTCAATGCAATCAACCATAGTTTATAACATGGGTTCTGCCCAACCGTCGACGGTTGTAACCCGTGGTTTATGGTGCATGTGCCCAACCACACAATTTATTACTGCAGTTAGATTCGGTGGAATGTTAGAAAGTGTGCCATTTTTGGCGGAATTGCTATTTTAACTCTAGTTAAGTGGAGTTCTCCACTTTTTGTGGAGCTTTCCTAGGTGAAACTGGGAAAAAGTGTAGGAGGCCCAATTTTCGACCATTATGAGTGAATGAATAGTCATTTTTGACTAATTGGAGCATTCTAGAGCCATTGGTGTAGAGAAAACATCCATTAGAGCACTGTCACTACATGTAATAGAAAAATTTTGAGCATAATGAAAGATGGACATGCCATTGGGATTTGGAGCAACATATGTAGCCCAGGAGGGGTGAACTGCTTCATCATGCCTACTGTGTAAATTTCATGTGGAGACTTATTTATTTATTTTACACTATTCTTTAGTATGATTTAAGCTTGTTTTATGCTTCTAATTCACTAAAGATCATCTACAATTCATGGAAAAACTACTCAATCCTTATGCAAACTAATGAACCACTTATGCACATGTTTTAAAACTGAAAAGACACTTAGCACAAAAAAACTAATACGGTTATTTCATATTAGATTGGTATCAGAGCTAGAGTTTGATTCTTTGGTGTTTTTTAGTGTAAAGAATTGTTTAACTGTTTGCAAGTTTTAGATGCTTACAAGGCTCAAGCTCAAAAGAGGAGAAGGCAAATTGGTGGAAGCAGAAGGGTCTCAAAAGGAGTCAAAGCAAAGGAGAGCAAGATTTCCACAATCTCCACCACCTAGTTCACCTCATAAAGAATTAGAAGCTCTATTAAGCATGCCTCATGAGGAAGGATAAATCCATGAAGAAGTTGATCCTAAGGAGGAAGAAAGAGTGTTCAGGAAAGCATTTCTCGACATGACTGATATGCTTAGAATCCTTTATCAAGAAATGAATGAGAAACTAGAAGGAGAAGAATATAAACTTCAAAAAGAAGGGCAATGATCTTGAGGAGGTCACCATGATAAAGATAATTAAAAGAAGGGAAATGGAGGAAATGGAGGAAATGGAGAGCCATCACCCTCACCATCATCATCATCATCCTCTACTTCTTCTTCAGTACATCAGCCAAACAAGTCCAAGAACACTAGTAAAAATCATTTTTTAAAACTTGATGTTAAGTTCAAATTGCCAATGTTTAATGGTGAAGTCAATGTAGAAAGGCTTGATAATTTTATTAGACAATTGGAGGTCTATTTGAGAATCCAAAACCTTCAAGATGATGATACCAAAATTCAATTAGCTTCTTTGAGAATAGAAGGTGCATCACTTGTTTGGTGGGAAGCCAAGACAGAGGAGGAAATCAAGAAACATGGTAAGATTATTCTATCATGGTCAGATTTCATTACTGCTATTAAACAACATTTTTATCCATTACCTCATATTCAGAAAGCCATCATGAATTGGCATAACTTTAGGTAATTGAAGGGACAAAATGTGCAAGAATACACCACATAATTTAGGACAAGAGCTCTTTTATTAGGGGTTGATTTGCAGAGCCAAGATACTTTGCTAGAGTACATAGGAGGCTAACATAGCTACGTAAAACATACTATTATCATCTAGATTAATTTTGTGTTTAGGTCACACATCTAGAAGCTAGAGGGAAGAACATTTCCGAAGAGGGTAGAAAGAAACCTTTTTAGGGTAAAGCCAAGGAAAATACCTCAAAAAGTAAAAACAAAAAGAATGCATATGTTAAGAAACAGGGATAAAAAGTAGTTTTTAAACATTGTCCAAAAGAAGGCCATGATGAAACTCATTGTTGGAAATTACATCATGAATTGAGGCAAAGAAACCCAATAACAAAGGGAAACATAAAACTGTTGCTACAACTCAACATGATTTAGGATCTAATTCAAGTGATGAATCTAAAATTACAAACATGGGATTGAGGAACATGAAGAGAAAATAAATTGAAACTAAACCCAGTACGATTACATCAAACTATCACATAAACACTCCAAATGAAGAAGAAAGAATAGAACTATTTCATGTGAGGGTCATATCCAAGCATACTAATATTGACACATTGTTTGATAGTGGGTCACAAGAAAATCTAATCTCTGAAGATTTGGTCAAGAAACTTAACCTTGAGACCATACCACATCCCAAACCATATCCATTGGGTTGGATTTGTAAGGACGCAAATCTACAAGTTTCTAAGAAATGTATATTGAGGTTTGCAATCACTGCAAGCTTTGTTGACACAGTTGAATTAGATTTGGTTTCACTTGACATAACTGGTATTGTATTAGGGAGTCCTTACATGTATGACAGGAAATAGATCTTCCATCACCATGAGAACAAGTATAATTTATTCAAATATGGAAAGGAGTTCATTGTTAGAGCACATCGCAAGAATACAAACATTGCTATGGTAAATGCTGGATAGTTAAAGAGGCTGGTAAATTCAAATAAGAATTTTCTTCTTCTTATGATTAAGCATAAAGCTGATATTAATCATGAATCATTTAAGGGATGTGATCCTAAGTTGAAATTAGATTTATATGACGTGGTTACTCGACATCATGATATGTTTCAGGAGCTAATAGGATTGCCTCCAGAAAGAGAAATTCAAGATCAGATTTAGTTTCTGTAGGATTGTCCTCTTCCAAAAATCGGTATGTATCGCATGTCAATAATGGAGAATGCTGAAATAAAGAGGAAAATCAAAGAGATTTTGGATAAAGGAATCATAAGGCTGAGCACATTTCCATGTGGTTCAACCATATTCTTGATATCAAAGAAAGATGGGACTTGGCACATGTGTGTATATTTTTGAGCTTTGAACAAGATTACAGTAAAAAATCATTACCCACTCCCAAGAATAGATGATTTGCTTGATCAGCTAAAAGAAGTAAAGTTTTTCACTAAGTTAGATTTACGAAGTGGATATCATCAAGTAATAATTGCAGAAAGTGATATATGGAAAACTGCATTCAAAACCAAACAAGGACTCTTTGAGTGGCTAGTTATGCCTTTTGGTTTATGTAATGCACCAAAAACTTTCTTGCGAGTTATGGATAGTGTTTTGTGACCATTCCTTGATGAATTTTTTATTGTCTACTTAGATGACATTTTAATTTTCAGCAAAACAAGAGAAGATCGTGTCTTGCATGTGAAAAGAGTGCCTAATATTTTGAAGAAAGAGAAATTGTTTCTTAAGGTGTCAAAGTGTGAGTTTGGAAAGACTTATTTGGTCTATTTGGGACATATTGTAGGAGGACGAGAATTCAGGATTGATCCTTCTAAAGTGGAAGCCATTGTGAAATAGCCCACACCCAAAACAGTAACCGAGGTAATAAGTTTCGTATGTGCAACTCAGTATTGTAGAAAGTTTATTGCTAACTTTTCTTCCATCACATCTCCTATGCATGCAGTGAAAAGTGTGAAGAAAGGCTTCCAATGGGGAGAAAAAAAACAACAAGATTTCGAAGCTTTAAAAGACAAGATCAGTTCAGCTCCAGTCCTTGCACTACCAAATTTGAGATAGCCATTCTAGATTCAAACTAATGCTAGTGATTATGCCATGGGAACAGTACTTTTGCAGCATGGTAAGCCTATCGCTTTTCATTCTGAAAATTTTAATGGTGTTGTGACTATTTATCCTAAATATGACAAATAACTATATGCATTGGTACAAAGTGTCAAGAAGTGGAAACACTACTTGATGGGTAAAGAGACTATTGTACACACTGATCACCAGCCATTACAGTACTTCCAATCGCAAACAAAATTACAACAATCAAGAAATTTCAAGTGGATGGGATTTCTTCAATATTTTCACTTGGTTATAAGGTACAAGAAAGGGATATTGAATAAATTTGCAGATATTATTTCAAGACCAATCATTAGTTCTTCTACTTTACTCAAAAATGATTTTATTGTACATGAGAGTTACATAGAATAATATGCACATGACATTGATTTCCAAGATGTGTATGCTAGTATGAGTGAAGGGAATCAAGTTGAAGAAAAATATTATCACATGCATAACAATTTTCTGTTTCATTTGGGCAAGCTATGTATTCCACAAGGAGAGAGACTAAGTTTCATGAGAGAATCTCATTCATCTCTTATTGCTAGACACTTTGGGGTAAGAAAAATAGTGGTGCATCTATAGAGGTATTATTATTGGCCTCGCTAGATAGATAGTGTGTCGTGTTTTATAAGAGGTTGTTATATGTGTGAAACAAGTAAGCCTCGTACTAGGAAGCTTGGATTGTACATGCCACTACTGGTATGATCAAGGCCATGGGAGAGTGTCTCCATGGAATTTTTTGGAGGTATTCTTATGTCAAGAAAGAAAAATGATTATCTTTATGTAGTTGTGGATATATTCAGTAAAATGTGTATACTAATGCCATGTAAGAAAACCATTACTACTGAACAAACTATTGAACTTGCTTTTCAAAATGTTTGGGTACATTTTCAATTGCCAAATTTTGTTTTTAGTGACATGGTTCAAGGTTCATTGGGAATTTTTGGTCAAATCTATGGAGAATGATGGACACAAAGTTGAAAAAGGGTACCAATTTTCATCCACAAACAAATGGACAAACCGAGGTGGTGAACAAAACAGTTGTGCATCTATTGAGATGATATTGCAACAAACATCCTAATTTGTGGGATGAACAACTGCATTACATTCAACACGCTTACAACCAGGTAAAGCACTCTTAACACAAACCTCACCTTTTGATGTATGCTTTGGGTATTCGCAAAAATCGCCATTAGACTTCATCTTTGGGAAGGATGTTGCAATTGATGGCCATAGTGACATTGATAAGGCTTGAAATTTCATAGAGAAAATTAAAATTATACATCAACAAGTTCAAGAACAACTTGAGAAAAGTCAAAACAAATACAAAGAGAGGCATGACAAACATTGGGTTGATCACAAGTTTTAAGGGGGAGATGAGGTATGGTTGCAAATTAGGAAAGAAAGGATGCAAGGGGAAGGTAAAGCTCAAACCCATTCATTATGGTCCTTTCAATATTATAAAACAAGTTGGTAATAATGCATTCTAACTTGACTTGCATTCTTATATGAAAATTTATTCAGTTGTTAATGTTGAAAACTTACACTTGTATGAGCCACCTTTGATCGATGATCAAGGAAGTGATGTTTAGATACCTTCTATTGAAGATTTATCGCCAGAATTTCTGGATGAGTTCAAAGAAGATATAATTCTTGGCAGGAGGACAAGAGCATCAAAGAGGGGATGTTGAATACCTTCGAGTTGGGCTCAAAGGCACTAAACCAAGCAAGGAAAAATGGATGGAGGTTGGAAAGGTGAGGGACTTGTGCCCGCATCTACTGATCATGTAATCAATTCTTTTGGGGTCCAAAAGCTTCTAAATGGGGAGGAATGATCAGGAGTTCATAAATTTTGCTCAAAATTAAAAGTTACAGGATTGGGTTTAAACCAGGATGGTTGCGTAGATCTCATCTTCCTAATTATGGAACTTCAAATGGTTCAAAAAATCGATGTCGGATGAGGAATATATCACATTCTGATCAAAATGTCAAACACGTAAAATTGCGACAGTTTGACCAAGTTTGACTGGGATGCACAGTCAGCAAAAATGGAATATTCCAAGGAATATTCCTTCCTCAAAACCAATCGCAAGTTGAAAAGTGTATGTTTTCTATTTTAAGGTACGATGGGGAGAGCCAATTAGAGGGTGCCACGTGGCTAGCCTGAGGCTGCCACGTGTCCCTGAAATGGCATGATAAAATTTTTTTGAGGGTCCGCAGGGCTCGACCTCAAGACTTCTCACTAGCCACGCATGTATTTTACCACCTGAGATACACGATGTTACTTAAAAGTCATAGGTTGCGGTTTATATTTATGTTTTATTGCAATCGTGGTTGGGGTTTGGAACTGTCGGTGGTCCCAACCCGCCAGTGATTCCCATTATATATTGTTGCATGTCAACATAAAACCGTTAACCAACCAACTCCTCTGCACGGTTTATACATTAACCCACAGCTCAACCCCGGTTCAATGCAATTAACCACAGTTTATAACATGGGTTCCGCCCAATTTCCAACGGTTGTAACCCGCGGTTTTGGGTGCATGTGCCCAACTGCAACATTTATTTCTACAGTTATATTTGGCAGTAGGTTAGCAAGCGCGCCATTTTTGGCAGAAATTCTATTTTAACTCCAGTTAAGTGGATTTCTCCACTTTTAGTGGAGCTTTCCTAGGTGAAACTGGGAAAAAGTGTAGGACGCCCACTTTTCGACCATTCTGAGTGAATGAAGAGTGATTTTTGAATAATTGGAGAATTGTGGAGCCATTGGTGTAGCGAAAACAACCATTAGAAAAATGTAATTACATGTAATAGAAAAATTTTGAGCATAATGAAAGATAGACATACCATTGGGAGTTGGACCAGCAGATGTAGCCCAAGAGATGTGAACTGCTTCATCATGTCTGCTGTGTAAATTTCATGTGGTGACTTATTTCTCTTTTTTACACTGATGTTCAGTGTTATTTGAGCTTTTTTTATGCTTCTAATTGACTAAAAATCATCTACAATTCATGGACAAACTACTCATTCCTTATGCAAACTAATTAACCACTTATGCACATGTTTTAAAACTGAAAAGACACTTAGCACAGAAAAACTAATACGGTCATTTCAGATCATTTACATCTAGTTTTTTTTCAAAATTATAATTATGTTTTTAGGCATGTCTATTTTGTAATAAAGCTTCCAAATTTTAATTTAGCTCTCAATAATCATTACGTGAATAGTAGGAATTTAATATCTATAAAATATTTTAGGATATTCTTAGTTGTAAACACAAACACATGGCTAAATTTTATTTCTAAAGTAGTTATGTCTTTTTCCCCTTTAATTAAATTCATTAATTAAAAAAAAAACATATGAACAAGTGTCACATGAAATTGGTTCATAATTTTGGGCTTGTGGTATTAAGAAGCTATGGTACTGGCCAATGGTATTGTAACAAAACATTTTTAAAAATTAAGAATCTACATGATAAAGTGAAGGTGAATCTCCATGGTTAAGAATCTTTGTTACAAGTTTTTTTTAATGCACTTATATTTAACTTATATATTAATTCATTTTATCATCATGAATAATAATAATAATAATAAAAGTTGTATTTAGTTAACTCTTATGTTTTTTTTCCTTTTTTTTGAAACTTGAGATGTATGATAAATTAGATATTTTGATGCTTATTATCAATTGATTTTTATCAGAATTTACCATTCATTTAATTTGTATAATTTCTCTATCTATATGGATTTTGTGATATCAATACCAAAATATTTATATAATTATTATTATCAAGTATAAAAATATTATAAAGAATTTATACTATAAAGACTTCTTTAGAATTAACTAAATTAATTTTAATTGTATTATTATAATACATTTTTTTAAATGTTTAATTAATTATGTTAGGAATCATTTTTATTTTAGAGATTGGTTTGAGGTTTGTTGGAGTTTGCTGAGAGATTCTCTCAATAATAATATCCTAGTTTAGAATTTTTTCGATCTAGTTTGGACTATAAATATGTACATTTTTGTGATTGAAAACAAGTGAGAAAAATATTTTATGGTGCACAATTAGATTTATATCATGGTATTAGAACGAGTTCTAGCTTAACTCCCTCATGGGAGGGTCAAGAAGATGAGAGAACTTTGAGTGTTATTGCTCTTTACATAAATTAACATACATCAAGTGAAATTGGATTATTTTAGTGTGTGAGATTTCTATGTGATTTTGTGTGTTTTTCCAATGACTATATTAATATAGTCACCACTGCCCCCCTCAACTAATCCATCTATTATCATATGTTCATTTTCGAGAGTCATGTACGTTGTGAGTCTATCATGCAAACACACATACGAGCTAGTTGTTTATCCTTTTAATGGGATGTGGGTAAGATCCAATAGAGGAAATGCGCAGGGTTTTTACGACACAAAGAGGGAATACAGGATTAGTGGTGTCTATTATAGTTGTGACAAACAAAATAAGTTTTCATTTCCCAATGGGAAGGTATTTATTGCAGTTCAATTTGTTTGCATGGAGTGTAAACCATCATGGAGTTTGGGAGAAGAATCATAGTGACATAATGATGTGGATATTACATGGAGATAGACCTGCACATGTGCCATTATTTAACAAAATTTTAATATCTCGTGTGTTAGCCACTGATAAATTTTGTTATACCAAGAAAGTGGCCAAACTTTGTCTTCAAAACTTCAAGAGATAATTCCCTTTCAAACAACTATCATCTTTGAAGTTTTAATGAAGATAACTAACCTTTAAGTTAATCTTCACTGTTGTTTCCCTCAAAAAATATCTTGTTTTCCAAAAGAAGACTGCTTGAAAACCCATTTTTCCCTTAATTTTACCCCTCCTTTCACTCATGAATAACCCCATTTTTCATCCCCTTATCCTACATAAAAATCCTCCAAAATACCTTCATTTTCTTTCCAAATCTACCAAAACCCCTTTTAAAACCTTTTATTCCCCTTTATTTGGTTTTAAAATTCCCTCTTTCCTCTACCAGAACCCTCAATTTCCCTTAAAAACACAGTTTTTTAAGCTAAAACAGTCTTTTTTATATAATTTTTTCTTAAGCCCCCGAGGGCTTATTTCCTTCAGACCTCCACTTCATAAGACCCTAAGCCCCGCAAATGGGTGCTAAAAGGGCTTAAAACTCTTTCCTAAACCCGACTTTCCTTTGTATTTTTGTAAAAACCTGACTTTCCTTTGTTATTTCATAAACCCAACAGTTCAAGGTTTCAACGAATATCGACTGTCGATCCAAACTGATCAACGGCCATCAACTCATCGCATCGCAAATCCACATGGGCCCTCCCTTTCTTTGTGTCTTTCAAAAATTCTGATGCGATCAAACCTCAGCTGTCGATCATCTTTCTGATCCGACGGTCAATACATAATCGCATCGCAAATTCCCCTTTCCACTTTTCCTTTTTGCCTCTCCCGATACCGATCCTGTGATTTAATCCCAACCATTGAATCCACAAGAACCGATGGTTGAGATTCAATTGCGCTCCGCCCATAAGACCTCTGTCATTACCTCGCCGATTCAATCCTGACCATTGATCCCTTATACTGATCCGACGGCCAGCGCTTAAATCGCGCGTTGCAAACTCAAAATATCCAATGCGATGAACCCTTCTCCTCCGATCCACCGATTTAATCTAGACCATCGAATCCACAAGAATCGACGGCTCAAATTAAATTGGGCTCCGCTCAAAGGTCCTTACCATCGCACCCGCCGATTAAATCTCCACCGTTGATCTCTCTTAGATCTAACGGCCCGCGCTCAATCGCATCGGCGCATTACATTGTCACTTTTCCTTTTCCTCCTGCCGATTTCGATCCTGCGATCAAATCTCTGTCGTTGATCTTCTCCGATCGGACGGTCCACATTACTTCCGCTCTTCAAACCCCGCCCTTTTATTTCTCCCCCATCGATAGATCTCGACCGTCCATTCCCATGATCCAACGGTCAAGGTTTAAACCGCCTTTGACCCTGCCCACCTTTTTTGCCCTTGCATCTTACCCCATCGTGCTCTCATTCCCACCGTCAAATCTCTCCGCCTTTCATCCGATGGTTGAAACTCCATATCGTGTAATTTTGTGCCTGAAAGTTAATGCCAAAAAATTATGCGATATGGGCGGTATTAAAAGACAGGTGTCGGCCATCGAAGCATATCGCATTTGTTTGGAAAATTTTTGAAACCGCTTCAGAGATGTGCGAAAACCATTCTGGTTTTCCGCCAAACCACCTTTCCCCATTACATTGCATCTTCTTATTTAATCTCCACCGTTCATTCTTTAAATCTGACGACCCTTCTGCAACTTCACCACCAATTCATTCACCCTTTCCCCTTTGCTCCCGAAAGCTTTATCATGAAATCTTAACCGTCCATCATCTAGATCGGACGGTCCTAGTTTAACCTTCCCTCCCATTTCATTTTCTCCCCTCCATCTGAACTCCCAATCAATCTCTGTCGTTGGATGTCCTAATCTAATGGTTCTCGTTTAAAAGTTGTGCCCAAACTTCATTTAAGCCCTTTTTCATTTCCGATAAAGGTTTTCTCCCATTTTTAATACAATTTCCTCCATTCTGCTATAATATTACCCCCTCCTCATTGTAAACTCCATGATTAATCTCAGTCGTTGATCAATCTAGATCAACGACATGGACTTAATCTGATCATCATTTTCATCCGACCGCCTCCCCATCAACCCATCGAGCAATCTCGATCGTCGATTTATCTGGATCAACGGCAATGATTTATTCTCGCACCCAGAGCTTTCTAAACCTATCCCTCACAGATTTTCTTAACTTTTCTCGTTTTTTGCAGGTTATAAAGGTTTTTCCACTGTTTTTAAATGAAACAAAAGGCCGGGGATGACGATCCCCCAGGCCACTATCAATGAAGGAAATGAATATACAGGGTTCGAACAACAATTTTAACCATGTTTTATGAACATTGGTACTATTATAAAAACCCTTCGTGCACCTGAAACACAGCAAAAACACAGTCAGAGTCCATTTATTAAAGAAAATCAGCATTGAAGACAGAAGATCAAAGAGTATCAGGTTTTAAAGTTTTAAATCAGATTTTTTAAAAGGATTAAGGCATCAACTCAGAAAATCAAATGCTTGATCCACATTCAGCAGAGTATGAAGACCGGAAGATAAGAATTAAGCCTAATTAGGCCTAAAACACAGAACAAAGACAAATTTAATGTGTTTTAGGAAAATATTAGTCCAAGGACACCTCATAGCCACATAAAAGGGGTTAATTGATTCCCCAGCTACTATATTGCCACCTTGTAGCTCTCTGCCTCAAAGGAATACCCAGATCAAATCTCAGTCCGAAACATTAAGGCCAAAGACGTCTGAACAGTTATTACAAGAAAAACAAATATCCCAACTATCAGTAAAGTTATTGTAAAGGATAAAACAAGCCTTAAAGTCAATATTTTTACCCATTAAAGCCTAAAAAGCAGAAACAAAGTAAATGAAATAGAGCTGTAATTCGATGTTTTCCTGCCTTAGGCCTTGCATGGTTTTCGAGGCTAGGAGTTGCATTTAGTGTAGAATTAATTACACTTCAATCTTACAACTCTTCCACCTCCTCAATTCTTCTATAAATACTTTTGAAGAAGATGAGATACAGGTTTAATGTTCACTAAGTTGTAATACTAAAACTCTCTGAAATAATACATAGTCTGTCTAAAGTTGAAGAACAAATTGAAGTCTTGGAAGCTTGATGGTGTTGTTGCATGCTTTTTCTTGAGAAGGCTCTATCATTGGATCCATGAGCTTGGTTGTTGGTGAAGTATTCTAAACTGTTTAATGTTTTCTCCTGTTTTCATTTTGTTCCATAATTTCTTACTACAGTAGCATGAAAATCTTAGGCTAAGAAATGACTCCTAGAAGCCCCTTAGACCTATTTATCCTTCACTGTTTTATGTTTTCTTTTGCTAAGGTATTTTAGAGTCTTTAATCTCTCTCTTTAGTCCTCATGCTTGTTTATTTCTCTAATAGTTCAAATAGTTGGTTTCAGCATGATTTATGGTTTTCCCTACTTGTCTGCTGCCACTTGAAAATTATTTTTGAAGTCTCCCTTTGAAGTACCATTGTTTACAGTTAGCCAAGGAGGTTTGTTTTGATCATGCCCTTTGGCCTTGCTTGAAAAATTGTTTTAAAGTTCTTTACAGTTGTGATCATAGATGTTTTTAGGTGTTCCCTCTTCTATGACTGAAATTATCAGTGAATCTTTTATTTTTTCTAAGTCATTTGAAACAAAATCTTTGAGGAAATAGGATGTGCTCCCGAATCTTATTTCATTTTAAAAGTTGTTTTGAAGTCATTATTTTCTTAAAGTGCGGTTTGTAGAATTCATGGTTAGCCCTGTCTATCAAATACCTCTTTATTGTTCAAGTTATGTTTTCAAATTCCCTTTGTTGAGAATTCAAACTCTCCTTCCAAATCATTGATGTCCATCTCATTCACAAAACCAAAGGATCTTGTGGCCAAGTTAGATTTTCCTTTGATATCCCATATCCATTGATAATTTTGTCATAACTTCTTCTTGACTCCATTTCCCAATGAATCTGACACTTCTCCTTTCTACCTATCTTTCCTAGACCTTTCATGTTCTGCTATGTCATTCAACCAAACAAACAAACAAACACTTGCACTTAATAACTAGTCTAAAACCAATACTCAAAGCAAATAGGATAAACCTTTGCAAACAAGTAAATTTGAGAGATCCCTCTATGAGAACAGGAGGACTAGATCCTGGAACTCTAAATATTGGTTCTGATGTTGCCTTGTCTTTTTATTTTTCAATCTATCAAAACACAGGACCCCAACATCGTGCATTTCTTTCTTCG
Source organism: Pinus albicaulis (assembly GCA_034641835.2). Taxonomy (NCBI): domain Eukaryota; kingdom Viridiplantae; phylum Streptophyta; class Pinopsida; order Pinales; family Pinaceae; genus Pinus; species Pinus albicaulis. Next base: position 952,701,145 of record CM076575.1, on the reverse strand, counting down.
TCTCCTTTCATGCCTATTTCGACATGAGTGGTGTGGCTTATACTTGTGTTGGTCCCTCTATGTCGACGATGGACCCCATATTGTAGGGAAATGGTGTTACTTTTTGGATGAATACATTGAGGACTTCATGCACATCCAAGCTTTGTGGAGCCAATTTCCCCATCTCAGGCGATTTTCACCATTGAGATCTGGTTAGTAGCTAATTCTTTTTCTCAGTCCTCACCGCCAATGAGCTTTTAGAATTTGTACACAAGAAATTTGCATGGAAACTCCTAGAGGCCTTTGATATGTCTATTGATATCACACCATGTAAATTTGATGAATTTATGTACACTTCAAGGGTATTTTCCAAATTTCAAAATTGTAGGATTTCTTTGTTTTTCTCTAAAATACCATATTTTGATAATAATTTTGAGACACTTATAAGGGAAAAATGTAAACATTTTGACAGTATTTCACCTCGCAACTAAAATCTTTTGTGAGTTGTCCCAATTCAGTGACCCCATTGTTTTCTTTCAACAACCAACTAGACAATAAATTCGTTAAACATATGGGAATGTATTTGTGTTAGTTCATTAGGGGTATCTCATGGTGTTATTGGTTCTATGAGAAGAGTTAGTCATAAAATGAATATGAAAATCTTGATAAGGACATTTAGTTAAAGCGAAACCAAATGGAGAGTGAAGTGGTTAAATGATTTTGTATGAATTGTGTGTAGTTATGAAATATTTATTTTGTGTGTAAAGTGTATGTTATGAAGAACCAATTGTTCAATGGAGTATCATAGTTCAATTTAATGGTTATTGACATTATTTAGTGCCAAGAGAAAACATAACTGACTTGGTTATGTCTAGTCTATTTTATGTTAGTTGTCCTTTAAGAGCATCAGTTGCAGGCTATCTTAGTGTGTACGTGAGTTTTTGTGTCAAAGAGGGTCAAATTTTCTAATTTAATTTTGAATATATTCAATATACATATAGCTATCTTAGATAACTGGCAGATATAATGATTTATGTCATCTAACAGATGGAAGCATGTCCATAGTATGGTTTAGTTACTTGAATAATTTTTCTGACAACTATAGCGAGCTAAGTAATTTGTTAGAATGAAGTATGTCAATATTATTAATCATTAAAATTATGCCAACAATAGTCAGAGGCGGTGGTATATTAAATGGTTGAAGTGGTATGCTCAAAGTTATGGTGAAGAAAGAGCGCAACTTGCGATATTCTAGAGTGGGTATAAGTGCTAATGAAGGCCATATCAAAATTTTCTATGTTATTATTTATAAAATAAACATTATGGGAGGGTGTTAGGAATAATGTTTTTTTAGATATTGGTTTGAGGTTTGTTGGAGTTTGTTGATATATTCTCTCAAAAATAATCTCACAGTTTAGAATTAGTTGTATCTGGTTCCAACTATATATATGTATCATCTTTGTGATTGAAAATGTGAGAAAAAATATTTTGTGATGTGTAATTATATTTATATCAAATTATCCATAAAAAAATTCTTGCCATAAAAATAACATCATTCATTAAAAAAAAGTAAAAATAAATTATGGTAAATATATTAAGAAAACTCTCACCAACACAACTTGCTTCCATTTTCCAACGCATCAGTATATATTATAATATGATTTATAAATCTACATATAAAAATAGATATAATTTAATACCCACATGATTGGCTTTCTTCTTCCTTGGGGAGGCACTTATTACATACAAAAAATGTAGAGTTTGAAGATGTATAAAAATATTAATTTTTACATAAATTATTGAGAATAAAATTTAAAAAAAATAAATTAGCATAGTATTAATATTATTAAAAGTACTATCCTCCAAGGGGTGACGATGATCGAGTGCTCTCTCAAGATACTCCTTTATCTGAAATTATTGGTTCAATTCCCACCTCGATCGAGGGATATATTAGACATGATGAAGATGTATTTCCACCAAGCTTACAAAAATAGATAAAGTTAAGATACTATTGTATTTAAATTATAAAAAATAGTATAATAAAAAAATGATAAAGAATTAAGAGACTATTAAAACTTTGAAAAAATATATATTTTATTTATGTTTATGTTAATTGGGTTTACCTTGGGTGTTTAGGAAGAATGATTGAGACCCTCTCCACCTAGGTTCAACCTCAACTAGTAACATGTTAAACTTTGGTTTAATAATTTAGGAAGATTGGTATTATAATAAACCATAATTTCCTTTTATCCTCTAATGTAAAATTTTAATTTGTGGGTTTTCATAGTGATTCATCATGTTGTTGAACCATATTGAAAAAAATTTAAGGTAGATTTTATTGTTTGAATATAAAAAAAATATTACAAGAGTTTTCTCTTATCTCATAATAAAATTTCAATTGATTTGCAATCATTTTCAATTTTATAATAATTTTTGTACTTTACTCATAAGGAGTTCATAAATTTTGCTCAAAATTCAAAGTTACATGATTGGGTTGAAACTAGGATGGTTGCGTATATCTCGGCTTCATGATTCCAGCGACGTGAATGGTTCGCAAAACCGATGTCATATGAGGAAGATATCACATTCTAATCGAAATTCCAAAAAGGTAAAATTGCAACAGTTTGACCAAGTTTGATTGGGATGCATAGTCCACAAAAAGGGATGCACTGTCAACAAAAAGGGAATATTCCTTCCTCAGAATAAATTTCAGGTTGACAAGTGTTCGTTTTCTATTTGAAGGTATGGTGGGGAGAGCCAATTAGAGGGTGCCACGTGGCTAGCCCTGAGGCTGCCACGTGCCCCTGAAATGGCGTGATAAAATTTTGTTGAGGGTCCGCAGGGCTCGACCTCAAGATCTCCCACCAGGCACGCACATGGTTTACCACCCGAGCTACACTATGTTACTTAACAGTCATAGGTTGCGATTTATATTTATGTTTTATTGCAATCGTGGTTGGGGGTTGGGAACCGCCGACGGTCCCAACCCGCCAGCGGTTCCCATTATATATTGTCACATGGTAGCATAAAATCGTTAACCAACCAATTCCTCTGCGTGGTCTATACATTAACCCACAACTCAACCCCGATTCAACGCAATCAACCACAGTTTATAACATGGGTTCTGCCCAACCGTTGACGGTTGTAACCCGCGGTTTGGGGTGCATGTGCCCAACCGCAACACTTATTACTGCAGTTAGATTCGGTGGAAGGTTAGTAAGCATGCCATTTTTGGCAGAAATTCTATTTTAACTCCACTTAAGTGGAGTTCTCCACTTTTAGTGGAGCTTTCTTAGGTGAAACTGGGCAAAAGTGTAGGAGGCCCAATGTTCGACCATTCTGAGTGAATTAAGAGTCATTTTTTACTAATTGGAGCATTCTGGAGCCATTGGTGTAGAGAAAACAGCACTGTAACTACATGTAATAGAAAAATGTTGAGCATAATGAAAGAATTGTTTAACTTTTTGCATGTTTTATATGCTTACAAGGCTCAACCTCAAAAGAGGAGAAGGAAAATTGGTGGAAGCAGAAGGGTCTCAAAAGGAGCCAAAGTAAAGGAGAGAAATATTTCCACAATCTCCACCACCTATTTCACCTCCTAAAGAATTAGAAGCTCCATTAAGCATGCCTCCTGAAGAAGGAGAAATCCATGAAGAAGTTGATCCTAAGGAGGAAGAAAGAGTGTTCAGGAAAACATATCTTGACATGGTTGAGATTCTTAGAATCCTTTAAAAAGAAAGGAATGAGAGACTAGAAGGAGAAGAATATAAACTTCACAAATAAGGACAAGGATCTTGAGGAGGTCACCATGATGAAGATAATTCAAAGAAGGGAAATGTAGGAAATGGAGGCAATGGAGAGCCATCATCCTCAACATCATCATCATCATCCTCTTCTTCTTCTTCAGTACATCAGCCACACAAGTCCAAGAACACTGGTAAAAATCCTTTTTTAAAACTTGATGTTTAGTTCAAATTGCCAATGTTTAATGGTGAAGTCAATGTAGAAAAGCTTGATAATTGGATTAGACAATTGGAGGTCTATTTGAGAATCCAAAACCTTCAAGATGATGATACCAAAATTCAATTAGCTTCTTTGAGAATGGAAGGTGCAGCACTTGTTTGGTGGGAAGCCAAGACAAAGGAGGAAATCAAGAAACATGGTAAGATTATTCGATCATGGTCAGATTTCCTACCACTATTAAAAAACAGTTTTATCCATTAGCTCATATGCAAAAATCCATCATGAACTGGCATAACTTTAGGCAATTGAAGGGACAAAATGCGCAAGAATACACCCAAGAATTTAAGAGAAGATCTCTTTTATTAGGGGTGGATTTGCAGAGCCAAGATAATTTGCTAAAGTACATAACAGGCTTACATAGCTACGTAAAACATATTATTATCATCTAGATGAAGTTTGTGTTTAGGTCACACATCTAGAAGCTAGAGTGAAGAACATTTCTGAAGAGGGTAGAAAGAAACCTTTTTAGGGTAAAGCTAAGGAAAAGACCTCAAAATGTAAAAACAAAAAGAATTTATCTGTTAAGAAAGAGGGATAAAAAGTGGTTTGTAAAAATTGTTCAAAAGAAGGCCATGATGAAACTCATTGTTGGAAATTACATCCTGAATTGAGGCCAAAGAAACCCAATAACAAAAGGAAATAGAAAATTGTTGCTACAAGTCAACATGATTTAGGATTTGATTCAGGTGATGAATATAAATTTATAGACATGGGATTGAAGAACATGAAGAGAAAATAAATTGAAACTAAACCCAGTATGAGTACTTCAAACTGTCACATAAACACTCCAAATGAAGAAGAAATAATAGAATTGTTTCATCTGAGGGTCATATCCAAGCATACCAATATTGACACATTGTTTGACACTGGGTCACAAGAAAAATTAATCTCTGAAGATTTGGTCAAGAAACTTAACCTTGAGACCATACCACATCCCAAACCATATCCATTGGGTTGGATTTTTAAGGATGCAAATCTACAAGCTTCAAAGAAATGTATATTGAGGTTTGCAATCACTACAAGATTTGTTGACACAGTTGAATTAGATGTGGTTTCACTTGACATAACTGGTATTGTATTAGGGAGTCCTTACCTGTATGACAAGAAATTGATCTTCCGTTGCCATAAGAACAAGTATAATTTATTCAAATATGGAAAGGAGTTCATTGTTAGAGCACATCGCAAGAAGACAAACATTGCTATGGTAAATGCTAGACAGGTAAAGAGGCTGGTTGTAATGTTCCAAATTTTATGGAACATTATTTTTTGTTAAAGAGATTAATAAAATGGGTAGGGGACCCATTCTTTGCATCATTAGAGAATAAAAATCCTCTAAGTATGAAACAGGATCATATTGGAGCTGGATTTCACACTTCCATGTGTGAAAGGAGGTTTTTGCAAACATGCTTGGCCAAGGTTGACCAAGTCAAACTGTGTTGGCATGAGTTGGAAATCACTATGTGGGACAACGTAGGAGGGAAGATTCTAGAGGGAGGAAACCCTAATTTGAAGTAGGGCCCATGGAGGGAAGGCTCTTTGTTTAAAATAGGAGCAAGGAAGCCATTGAGACTATCTTTGATCATTCTACATTTCAATTCTAGAGACTTTTTGTTGCCTCTTGCTGTTCGGCAAAGTTGCAATGCCTTCGGGCACGAGGGAGTCATGTTTAGGAATTCCTCTCTTTCTTGAGTATCTCATGAAGGATTTCACTCCATCCCCCATATTCAGGCATTCAGGCCATAGCTTCAGCCATCTACATCAGCGCAGTTTCTACAGCAGTTATTGTGCAATGTTGCTGGGTGTTGCAGGGGAGGTTCCCACACACCATCCGGAGCTTGTTTTTCAGTGGAGAGAAGTTATATTCATTGGGAGATCAGAAATGGTGGTTCTTGAGCATATCCCACCATATTTAGCATTAGGCCAACCACTTTCCATCAGAGGCAGCGCAGTCCCTCTCTTAGACATCATTCTCATGGGTGATTATTTGCTGTGAGGGATTGACATTCATTTGGAGGAGAAGTCTTGGGTGAAAGGATCAGCCTTTCACTTCAGATTTCCATTGGAGGAGGATTATTCAGTTTTTGTAGAAATTTCAGCCTTCTCCATGCATTTCCAGCTCTTGAGTTGCTGCTGCCCAGCAACTCCGACATTTCTGCAAAATGCCATTTTTGTATAGATTTCAGCCAATCCTTTTAGAGGATTGATGTTATGTATTTTCAGGGGTTGAGATATTTCTCCCCCTTCTTATTTGAGCCCATATTGCTATATCATTTTTATTTCTATCATTTATGCAGTAGTTCCTCCTATAACTACGCAATCATGGTCTAGAGCTTTATTTATGCAGCTATGTATTTCATATTTACATGTACAGGTTTCTTGAGGCTTCTAGTGCCTTGCTTGAGTGATCATTTCCTCAAGGATTTGTATATTTTATTGCTGCTATGATCTAATGTGATGACCATTGAGTTCTCTGGCATTTCATGTGTATATGATTCACTGTTATTTACCATTTGATGTATTTTTTATTGCTGTAGCTGCAATGTTGGGGTTATCTTAAGAGATTCCCAATCTTGTTGTATTTCCCTATTGGGGATATTGTCCCTTGACAATCACTCTATAGACAGAGTTTTATACTGGTCCAAGTAGCCTCTGGAGCTCATCCTTCTTCATGAAGGTGAAAAATCTAGTAAATTCCCCTTCAGTCTATCTCTGGAATAGATTTTCTTGGCGATTGACAATGTTTCTGAAAAATGAATATTACAATGGTATCATAGCATCGAACTGGCATAGCCTATGAGTTCGATTTCAGAGGAGAATGATGAAGAAGATGAGACTGATCTTATCTAATTTTGAAATAAAGAAGAGCCTGCCTGAGGAGGAGGAGAAGAAAAGGGAGGAAGAGGAAGGTCCATGCACTTCCTATTCTCTTGAATATTAGCATGGGAGATGCTTGGATTTCCAGATCTTAAGCAAGTACCCGGGTGACTATAAACCCCATTCTGCAGCATTTAGGATAGCTACAGAGTTCTCATAGTCTATTCAGCAGATGGAGGAGAGAAGGCCCTATGGAAAAGGAGAAATCAGAGTCAATAGGCTTCTATTGTCTACATTTGATGGGGTTACTTCAACTAGAGCTTGGGAGAAGAAGTTGGAGGCATTTTTATTGCTGCATACAATGGTAGAGAAAGAAGCAGTGGAGATGGTAGCGCTGCACATGGAGGAAGGAACCTATGTTTGGTGGTTCAAACCCTTGGTCCATTCAAGGGAGAGTTATTTTGCAGTCTTTGCTCAAAGGTTGATCCAAACCTTTGATGGAGAAAGAACAAAGGAAGAGAAGCTCACACCACCATGGGAGGAGGATTGCACCAATGCTGCTACAGCTATGGAGGAGCAGCCTTCTACATCTATGGATGAGGAAGCCATTGGAGGAAAAGCCATTGCAACCACACAAGAAGGTCCCAAGATCCACCAAGGTATTAGTAAAGTTCCACTTTCTATTTCAGCAAATAATCTTAAGGGTGGTGGAATTTCATATGAGGAGGTCCCGGGATCATATCACATGGCCACTTTAGGGCCTCATGTTTGCACTGCACTGTGCAAAAGGTTCAAGAAGGAGAATAACCCTCATCCTCATACATTTTTGATGATTTTCATTCAGCCTTCAAGGTGGGAGTGTAAACTTTTGGAGGATGAAGTAAACCATGACACCTCCATGGAGAATCATGAAGCAAAATCGGAGGAAGAAACAGCTGCTACATCACTGGAGGAATCAACAGTGCTGTTGAACATGGGTGGAGAGGAGAAATCACCTCCATCATATTTGGATCTTCATAGGTCCAACATAGTCATGGGAGAGAGGCCCTTCTTAAGGGGTCTCCAAGGATTTGTATTTCAAACTCTCATGAAATGCAAAAAGCAAGAATTGGTTTTGGGAGAATGGTAGCCCTCAAGGGAGGAGTACCAAAGAAGAGGATAAGTGGTAGGATGTTTGCATCATTGGGAAGTAAGGATAAGGGATAAATATTGCTGATATGACATATATATCAGTCATGATACCTTCATCACATGAATCATATGATGTGAGCATAATGGGGCAGCAAGCACTTGAGATGCTTTGCATTGATGGAGAGAGGACAAGCAGATTTTCTCTCACATGATTGATGGTGTTGCAGGAGTAGAGGAGGGCACTCTTATAGTGAAAGGTTATCACTCCTTAGATGGGATTTATTGGGAGGAATTTCCCTCTTTGGAGAAGCTTCATATTTGCAGCAGCATCACCAGAGTTGTTCTTGGTAGGGAGCATGTCAAAGAACAAATATTGGCATGGGCAGGAGCCTTTTTGCATGTGCTCACATCACTGTAATTTGGGAGGAGAATCACATGCATAGATCCATATATCATATCACTTTCAGCCTATGGTAAGATTATTGTGTGTACTTTTACTAATTTACATACTCTTATCATTATGATGCAGTGCAGAGTTTTTCAAAGGGGCATATTTTTCATGTTGCTCCATGGGAAAAATTGGGCCAAACTATGTGATGGAGACAGCCATATTTTAAATGGCCTTGGGAAAGTGTTACCTTCCATGTATTTTCAGCATTCATATTCAGCCACTCACCATACATTATCAGATGTAAGAACATACATTGTTATTCATGAGCTGAAAACAATTTTCCATATAATTTCTCAAAGCAGCAGTTTGGGAAACTGCGTTGTGACTACTTAGGAGATTGTTGGTACAACTTTGCACAACATGAAACCTTCAGTAATTGCCTCATTTTATGGCTAAGTATGGTCCCCTTGGCTGATATTGCTGTTATCTTTGTGAAGGACATGATTAGAGAAGATACACATGGGATGAATGTATCCTTGATGACAGAAGACTCCCATATTTTCTGCAGTACATGTTCTAAGGGGAACATGGGAGGAGGCATGGCTACAGCCACATATTTTCTCATTGTGGGAGAGCCATGGGCTTGGTAATTTTATCCATCCATTGTATGTATATGGGTATGTGTTTGACCTTATGTTGCTGATTCACTCATCTATTTACTATTTAGTAGTAGATGTGATATTTGTTGCTGTGCAATGCTTGCCATGTTATTTTCTGCAGCTGCAGTGGATGAGGTTGCATTATAACCCTATGAGGCATTGTTTGTACCTACTTCACATGGCATAACCTACAAAAAAATTGTCATGGGGGCATTCTATACTGATCTTGTCCTATTCATCATAGATTACTTATCTTGGGCCAGTTGATTTTCATTGATGGAGGAGAGATTCTTGGGGAATTACTCCTCATTTTTCCATTTGAGGGAAATGCATTTGCAGCAAAAGATCAGCATACACTCCACACTTGTCACAAGTGGGGAAGAGGATAGCATGGGGAAAGTTATAGTGCTTTCCATGATCAGATTTCAGCCCACCTTCATTTCCGAGGCTCAAGGTGGAGGGAGATTTTCCATGAGTTGTCTTGTTGGGAGGAAACTTATTTTTATGATTGATGGCTTGGGGATGAGAGATTCATATGGGGGATGAAAATTCCCATTATATATTATATCTCATGCCTCAAGGAGGCCCTTGGAAAGCTCTTAGTTCCTTCATGGATATTTGTTTCTACATGATAGCTATTTGGGAATGTTCACCCCAAGGCTAGATTGCATTTGTTGGAGGGACAATTTGGAGACTTTATTGCTGATATGGCATCCTTTTCCTTGAGGAGATAATCAAATAAGGATGCTACAAGAGGAAGGGTAGAAGGAAACTCAGTTCATCCTTGCAATTGCTTGAGGCCAAGAAATATTTTGAGAGGGGGGGACTGTAATGTTCCAAATTTTATGGAACATTAATTTTTGTTAAAGAGATTAATAAAATGGGTAGGGGACCCATTATTTGCATCATTAGAGAATAAAAATCCTCTAAGTATGAAATAGGATCATATTGGAGCTGGATTTCACACTTCCATGTGTGAAAGGAGGTTTTTGCAAACATGCTTGGCCAAGGTTGACCAAGTCAAACTGTGTTGGCATGAGTTAGAAAGCACTATGTGGGACAAAGTAGGAGGGAAGATTCTAGAGGGAGGAAACCCTAATTCGAAGTAGGGCCCATGGATGGAAGGCTCATTGTTTAAAAGAGGAGCAAGGAAACCATTGAGACTATCTTTGATCATTCTACATTTCAAGTCTAGAGACTTGTTGTTGCCTCTTGCTGTACAGCAGAGCTGCAGTGCCTTCGGGCACGAGGGAGTCATGTTTAAGAATTCCTCTCCTTCTTGAGTAGCTCATGAATGATTTCACTCCATTCCCCATATTCAGGCATTCATACCATATCTTCATCCATCTACATCAGCGCAGTTTCTGCAGCAATTATTGTGCAGTGTTGATGGGTGTTTCCGGGGAGGTTTCCACACACCATCCGAAGCTTTTTTTTTCAGTGGAGAGAATTCTATTCATTGGGAGATCAGAAATTGTGGTTCTTGAGCATATCCCACCATATTTGGCATCAGGACAACCACTTTTCATTAGAGGCAGCTCAATCCCTCTCTTAGACAGCATTCTCATGGGTGATTATTTGCTGTGAGGGATTGACATCCATTTGGAGGAGAAGTATTGGGTGAAAGGATTAGCCTTTCACTTCAGATTTCCATTGGAGGAGGATTCTTCATTTGTTGTAGACATTTCAGCCTTCTACATGCATTTTCAGCTCTTGAGTTGATGCTGCCCAGCAACTCCGACATTTCTGCAAAATGCCTTTTTTGTATAGATTTCAGCCAATCCTTTTAGAGGATTGATGTTATGTATTTTCGGGGGTTGAGATCTTGCTCCCCCTTCTTATTTGAGCCCATATTGCTATATAATTTGTATTTCTATCATTTATGTAGCATTTCCTCCTATAACTGTGCAGTCATGGTCTAGAGCTTTATTTATGCAACTATGTATTTCATATTTACATGTACAGGTTTCTTGAGGCTTCTAGTGCCTTGCTTGAGTGATCATTTCCTCAAGGAGTTGTATATTTTATTGCTACTATGATCTAATGTGATGACCATTGAGTTCTTTGGCATTTCATGTGTATATTATTCACTGCTATTTACCATTTGATGTATTTTTTATTGTTGTAGCTGCAATGTTGGGGTTATCTTAAGAGATTCCCAATCTTGTTGTATTTCCATATTGGGGATATTGTCCCTTGACAATCACTCTATAGACAGAGTCTGATAGTGGGCCAGGTAGCCTCTGGAGCTCATACTTCTTCATGAAGGTGACAAATCCAGTAAATTCCCCTTCATTCTATCTCTAGAATAGATTTTCTTGTTGATTGACAATGTTTCTGAAAAAGGAATATTACACTGGTAAATTCAAGTCAGAATTTTGTTCTTCTTATGATTAAGCCTAAAGTTGATAGTAATCATGAATCATTTGAGGGATGTGATCCTAATTTGAAATTAGATTTATATGATGTGGTTAATCGACATCATGAGATGTTTCAGGAGCTAACAGGATTGCCTCCAAAAAGAGAAATTCAACATGAGATTCAGTTGCAGCAGGATTGTCCTCTTCCAAAAACTGGTATGTATCGCATGTCGATAATGGAGAATGCTGAAATAAAGAGGCAAATCAAAGAGATGTTGGATAAAGGAATCATAAGGCCAAGCAAATTTCCATGTTTTTCACCCATATTCTTGATACCAAAGAAGGATGGGACTTGGCGCATGTGTGTATATTTTCGAGCTTTGAACAAGATTACGGTAAAAAATCATTACCCACTCCCAAGAATAGATGATTTTGTTGATCAGCTGAAAGAGGAAAAGTTTTTCACTAAGTTAGATTTACGAAGTGGATATCATCAAGTAAGAATTGCAGAAAGTGATATATGGAAAACTGCATTCAAAACCAAACAAGGATTCTTTGAGTGGCTAGTTATGCCTTTTGGATTATGTAATGCACTGAAAACTTTCATGCGAGTTATAGATAGTATTTTGTGACCATTCCTTGATGACTTTTTTATTTTCTACTGAGATGAAATTTTAATTTTCAGCAAAACAAGAGAAGATCGTGTCTTTCGTGTGAATAGAGTGCTTGATATTTTCAAGAAAGAGAAATTGTTTCTTAAGGTGTCAAAGTGTGAGTTTGGAAAGACTTATTTGGTCTATTTGGGACATATTGTAGGAGGAGGAGAATTGAGGGTTGATCCTTCTAAAGTGGAAGCCATTTTGAAATGGCCCACACCTAAAACAGTAACCGAGGTAAGAAGTTTCTTAGGTGCAGCTCAGTATTGGAGAAATTTTATTGCTAAATTTTCTTCCATCACAGCTCCTATGCATGCAGTGAAAAGTGTGAAGAAATGCTTCCAATGGGGAGAAAAAAAAACAAGCTTTCGAAGCTTTAAAAGACAATCTTGATTAGTTCAGATCCAGTCCTTTCATTACTGAATTTGAGATAACCATTCGAGATTCAAACTGATGCTAGTGATTATGCCATGGGCACAGTACTTTTGTAGCATGGTAGGCCTATCGCCTTTCATTCTGAAAATTTTAATGGCGTTGTGACTAATTATCCTACATATGACAAAGAAATACATGCTTTGGTACAAAGTGTCAAGAAGTGGAAAGACTACTTGATGGATAAAGAGACTATTCTACACACCGATCATCAACCACTATAGTACTTGCAGTCGCAAAAAAAATTGCAGCAATCAAGAAATTTCAGGTGGATGGGATTTCTTCAACAGTTTCACTTGGTTATAAGGTACAAGAAAGGGATATTCAATAAAGTTGTAGATATTATTTCAAGATCAATCATTAGTGCTTCTACTTTACTCAAAAATGATTGTGTTGTACATGAGAGTTACATAGAACAATATGCACATGAAATTGGCTTCCAAGATGTGTATGCTAGTTTGAGTGAAGGGAATCAAGTTGAAGAAAAAGATTATCACATGAATAACAATTTTCTATTTCAATTGGGCAAGCTATGTATTCCACAAGGATAGAGACTAAGTGTCATGAGAGAAATAGTGGCGCATATACAGAGGTATTGTTATTGGCCTCGCTTGATAGATAGTGTGCTGCATTTTATAAGAGGTTGTTCTATGTGTGCAATAGGTAAGCCTCGTAATAGGAAGCTTGGATTGTACATGCCACTACCAGAATGATCAAGGCCATGGGAGAGTGTCTCCGTGGACTTTGTTGGAGGTATTCCTATGTCAAGAAAGAAAAATGATTATCTTTATGTAGTTGTGGATATATTCAGTAAAATGTGTATACTTATCCCATGTAAGAAAACCATTACAGCTGAACAAACTGCCGAACTTTATTTTCAAAGTGTTTTGGTTCATTTTGGATTGCCAAATTCTATTTTTAGTGACAGGGATTCCAGGTTCATTGGGAATTTTTGGTCAAATCTGTAGTAAATGATGGACACAAAGTTGAAAAAGAGTACCACTTTTCATCCACAAACAGATGGATAAACTAAGGTGGTGAACAGAACAGTTGTGCATCTATTGAGAGGATACTACAGCAAACATCCCAATTTGTGGGATGAGCAACTGCATTACATTCAACACGCTTACAACCAAGCAAAGCACTCTTCAACACAAACCTCACCTTTTGAAGTATGCTTTGGGTATTTGCCCAAATCGCCATTATACTTCATCTTTGGGAAGGATCTTGCAATTGATGGCCATAGTGACATTCATAAGTCTTGAAAGTTCATTGAGAAAATTCAAATTATACATCAACAAATTCAAGAACAACTTGAGAAAATTTAAAAAAAAAATACAAAGAGAGGCATGACAAACATCGGGTTGATCAAAAGTTTCAAGAAGGACATGAGGTATGGTTGCACATTAGCAAAGAAATAATGCAAGGGGAAGGTAAAAAACTCAAACCCATTTGCTATGGTCCTTTCAATATCATAAAACAAGTTGGTAATAATGCATTCCATCTTGACTTGCCTTCTTATATGAAAATGTATTCAGCTGTTAATGTTGAAAAATTATGCTTGTATGAGCCACCTTTGATTGATGATCAAGGAAGTGATGTTCAGCTACCTTGTATTGAAGATTTATCGCCAGAATTTCTGGATGAGCTCAAATAAGATACAATTCTTGACAGGAGGACAAGAGCATCAAAGAGGGGAAGTGTTGAATAACTTCGAGTTGGGCTCAAAGGCACTAAACCAAGCAAGGCAAAATGGATGGAGGTTGGAAGGGTGAGGGATTCGTGCCCTCATCTATTGATCAGGTAATCAAGTCTTTTGGGGTCCAAAAGCTTCCCAATGGGGAGGAATGATCAAGTTCATAAATTTTGCTCAAAATTCAAAATTTTAGGATTGGGTTGAAACCAGGATGGTTGCGTAGATCTTGTCTTCCTAATTTCGGCACTGAAAATGGTTCGAAAAATTGATGTCGTATGTGGAAGATATCGTGTTCTGATTGAAATGTCAAACACGTAAAATTGGGACAGTTTGACCAAGTTTTAATGGGATGCACAGTCAACAAAAAGGGAATATTCTGAGGAATATTCCTTCCTCAGAACCAATCGCAGGTTGACAAGTGTCCATTTTCTATTTGAAGGTACGGTGGGGAGAGCCAATTAGAGGGTGCCACATGGCTAGCTCTGAGGCTGCCACTTGTTTCTAAAATGGCGTCATAAAATTTTGTTGATGGTCTGCAGGGCTCAACCCCGAGACCTCCCGCTAGCCATGCATGTATTTTACCACCCGAGCTACACGATGTTACTTAAAAGTCATAGGTTGCAGTTTATATTTATGTTTTATTGCAGTCGTGGTTGGGGGTTGGGAACCGTTGATGGTCCCAACCCCCTAGCAATTCCCATTATATATTGTCACATGGCAACATAAAACCGTTAACCAACCAACTCCTTCGCGCAGTCTATACATTAACCCACAACTCAACCCCGGTTCAATGTAATTAACCTAGTTTATAACATGTGTTCCGCCCAATTGCCAACGGTTGTAACCCTTGGTTTGGGGTGCATGTGCCCAACCGCAACATTTATTACTACATTTATCTTTGGCGAAAGGTTAGCAAGCACACCATTTTTTTCAAAAATGATATTTTAACTCCAGTTAAGTGGAGTTATCCACTTTTAGTGGAGCTTTCCTAGGTGAAACTGAGCAAAAGTGTAGGATGCTCACTTTTCGACCAGTCTGAGTGAATGAAGAGTCATTTTTGACTAATTGGAGAATTTTGGAGCCATTGGTGCAGTGAAAACATCCATTAGAAAAATGTAACTACATGTAATAGAAAAATTTTGAGCATAATGAAAGATAGACATACCATTGGGAGTTGGACCAACAAATAAAGCCCAGGAAATGTGAACTTCTTCATCATGTCTGCTGTGTAAATTTCATGTGGTGAATTATTTCTCTGTTTTACACTGATGTTCAATGTTATTTAAGCTTGTTTCATGCTTCTAATTCACTAAAAATCATCTACAATTCATGGACAAACTTCTCAACCCTTATGCAAACTAATTAACCACTTATGCAAATGTTTTAAAATTGAAAAGACACTTAGCACCAAAAAAACTAATACAGTCATTTCAGATCATTTACTTTTAGATTTTTTTCAAAATTATAATTATGTTGTTAGGCATGTCTATTTTGTAATAAAGCTTCCAAATTGTAATTTAGCTCTCAATAATTATTACGTGAATAGTAGGAATTTAAGATCTATAAAATATTTTAGGATATTCTTAGTTGTAAACACAAACACATGTCTAAATTTTATTTCTAAAGTAGTTATGTCTTTTTTCCCCTTTAATTAAATTCATTAATTAAAAAAAATACATATGAGAAAGTGGCACATGAAATTAGTTCATAATTTTGGGCTTGTGGTATTAAGAAGCTATGGTACTGGCCAATGGTATTGTAACAAAACCTTTTTAAAAATTAAGAATCTACATGATAAAGTGAAGGTGAATCTCCATGGTTAAGAATCTTTGTTACAAGTTTTTTTTAATGCACTTATATTTAACTTATATATTAATTCATTTTATCATCATGAATAATAATAATAATAATAATAATAATAATAATAATAATAAAAGTTGTATTTAGTTAACTCTTATGTTTTTTTTTCCTTTTTTTTGAAACTTGAGATGTATGATAAATTAGATGTTTTGATGCTTATTATCAATTGATTTTTATGAAAATTTACCATTCATTTAATTTATATAATTTCTCTAGCTATATTGCTTTTGTGATATCAATACCAAAATATTTATATAATTATTATTATCAAGTATAAAAATATTATGAATAATTTATACTATAAAGAATCCTATTTAACTAAATCAATTTTAATTGTATTATTATAATACATTTTTTTAGATGTTTAATTAATTATGTTAGGAATCATTTTTATTTTAGATATTGGTTTGAGGTTTGTTGGAGTTTGCTGAGAGATTCTCTCAATAATAATCTCTTAGTTTAGAATTTTTTCGATTTAGTTTGGACTATAAATATGTATCATATTTGTGATTGAAAACAAGTGAGAAAAATATTTTGTGGAGTGCAATTAGATTTATATCATGGTATTAGAGCCAGTTCTAGCTTAACTACCTCATGGGAGGGTCAAGAAGATGAGAGAACTTTGAGTGTTATTGCTCTTTACATAAATTAACATACAACAAGTGAAATCAAGTTATTTTAGTGTGGGAGATTTCTATGTGATTTTTTGTGTTGTTCCAATGACCATATTAATATAGTCACCACTGCCCCCCTCAACTAATCCATCTATTATCAAATGTTCATTGTCGAGAGTCATGTACGTTGTGAGTCTATCCTGCAAACACATATACGAGCTAGTTGTTTATCCTTTTGCTGGGATGTGGGTAAGATCCAATGGAGGAAATGCACAAGGTTTTTAGGACACAAAGAGGGAATACAGGATTAGTGGTGTCTATTATAATTGTGACAAACAAAATAAGTTTTCCTTTCCCAGAGGAAAGGTATTTATTACAGTTCAATTTGTTTGCATGGACTGTAAACCAACGTGGATTTTAGGCAAAGATGTGGATATTACATGGAGATAGACTGACACATGTGCCATTATTTAACAAAATTTTAATATCTTGTGCATTTCTTTCGTGGTCTCCTTTCATGCCTATTTTGACCTGAGTGGCGTGGCTTCTACTTGTGTTGGTCCCTCTATGTCGACGATGGACCCCATATTGTAGGGAAATGGTGTTACTTTTTGGATGAATACATTGAGGACTTCATGCACATCCAAGCTCTGTCGAGCCAAATTCCCCATCTCAGGCGATTGTCACCATTGAGATCTGGTTAGTAGTTGATTATTTTTCTCAGTCCTCACCGCCAATGAGCTTTTAGAATTTGTACACAAGAAATCTGCATGGTAACTCCTAGAGGTGATATGTTTATTGATATCACCCCATGTAAATTTGATGAATTTATGTACACTTCAAGGGTATTTTCCAAATTTTAGAATTGTAGGATTTATTTTTTTTCTCTAAAATACCATATTTTGATAATAATTTTGAGTCATTTATAAGGGAAAAATGTAAACATTTTGACAGTATTTCACCTTGCAACTAAAATCTTTCGTGAGTTGTCCCAATTCAGTGACCCCATTGTTTTCTTTCAACAACCAACTAGACAAGAAATTCGTTAAACATATGGGAGTGTATTTGTGTTAGTTCATTAGGGGTATCTCATGGTGGTATTGGTTCTATGAGAAGAGTTAGTCATACAAGGAATATGACAAGCTTGATAAGGACATTTAGTTAAAGCGAAACCAAATGGAGAGTGAAGTGGTTAAATGATTTTGTATGAATTGTGTGTAGTTATGCAATATTTGTTTTGTGTGTAAAGTGTGTGTTATGAAGAGCCAATTGTTCAATGGAGTAGCATAGTTCAAGTTAATGGTTATTGACATTATTTAGTGCCAATAGAAAACATAACTGACTTGGTTATGTCTAGTATATTGTATGTTGGTGGTCCTTTAAGAACATTAGTTGTAGGTTATCTTAGTATGTACGTGAGTTTTTGTGTCAAAGAGGGTCAAGTTTTCTAATTTAATTTTGAATGTAATCAATATACATATAGTTATCCTAGATAACTGGAAGATATAATGATTTATGTCATCCAATAGATGGGAGCATGTCCATAGTATGGTTTAGTTACTTGAATAACTTTTCTGACAACTATAGCGAGCTAAGTAATTTGTTAGAATGAAGTATGTCAATATTATTAATAATTAAAATTATGTCAACAATGGTCAGAGGCAGTGGTATATTAAATTGGTTAAGTGGTATTCTCGAAGTTATGGTGAAGAAAGAGCGCAACTTGTGAGATTCTAGAGTGGGTATAAGTGCTAATGAAGGCCATATCAAAATTTTCTATGTTATTATTTATAAAATAAACATTATGGGAGGGTGTTAGGAATAATGTTTTTTTTAGAGATTGGTTTGAGGTTTGTTGGAGTTTATTGATATATTCTCTCAACAATAATCTCACAGTTTAGAATTAGTTGTATCTAGTTCCAACTATATATATGTATCATATTTGTGATTGAAAATGTGAGAAAAAATATTTTGTGATGTGCAATTATATTTATATCAAATTATCCATAAAAAATCCTTGCCATAAAAATAAAATCATTAATTAAAAAAAAATGTAAAAATAAATTATGGTAAATATATTAACAAAACTTTCACCAACACAACTTGCTTCCATTTTCCAACACATCAGTATATATTATAATATGATTCATAAATATAAATATAAAAATAAATATAATTTAATACCCACATGATTGGCTTTCTTCTTCCTTGGGGAGGCACTTATTACATACAAAAAATGTAGAGATTGAAGAGGTTCTTAGTAAAACAAAGATTTAAAATTTTAATATTGTTCATATCCAACCAATTATATGACTTGTAGTCAAGCAAAATTTTAAGGATGGAAGTTTATCTTAAAGTTTAGAAAACTTGGCAAATCTTATTAGTCCCTAATATGCAAATTTTAAAATGTTTGGCAATATTTTTGTAAAAATATTTATATTTATAATGATTTTATATTAGTCTATATAAAATTTTGGCGATTTTTAGGGTAAAATAATTTTATACTAGAAAATATGGGTGAGCCATTTTTAGAGAAAATGGAAATTGGCGAATCTTTTTTTTGGGAAAAAACATGGAAAATTAGCCCACATGCGAATATTAGCCCATAAAAGTTTCCTTAGTTGTAGTTAACTATCATAGACTATATATAGTACTTGAATTATAAATCAATATATAAATTGGATAGTTGACTTGCTAGACCATGTCATACAATGAGAGAGTACACTTGGATTGGTGGGAGATAGTCTATGTTGTCATTAAAAGGGCAAAAGATGATGTCTACTACTTTTTGGCCAAGACAATCAACTTCCTATATAGCCTTTCAATTTAGTACTCTAGCATTTATTCCATACAAACCAATATCTTCTGCTCTATATGAGATCGTTTAATGAAGACTCTACTAATGAGAGATTTGTTGTAATAATAAAGATTAACCACTTGCATGTAATATGTTCACAGAGACTTGGAAGAGGTCCCTATTTTAGGAATCTAGTTCCTAGTATTGTCTTTAATGAGCTAATTGGGGATGAACCTAGATTTTTATTGGGCTCCTTCCTTCACTTTTGCAATGGTTCAGGACATCACCATAGTGAGCCATAGCTAGTCTTGTAGCACTCTGGGCCCAAGTTTGTGAGGAGGGTGGTGGAGGTGCATTTGGGTCCACATAGGAGCTTTCTCCACCCTTTCTACCACCTCTATGGCTTGAGGAAAATCTTCACCTAGCCATCAGAGGCTAGGTAGGGGTTAATGGGGTAGAATTAGGAAGAGATTCCATCAAGTGTCATAGAACTAGGGTGTACTAGAACATATGGATAGGGAAGGGGTAATGAAAGAACAGAGAGGGGGGCAAAGAGTGATGATCCAAAGGGGGAAGAGAGAAGAATAGGGAGTGCAAAAAAGAGCTAGAAGTTGGGTAAGGGAAGTACAATAACAAAGAAATAAAACCTGAAATTGGTGATAAACTTAGGGGTTGTCATAAGAGTTAGATTCCAAGGATATAGAACTTGAAATTTACATTTGAAAATGAAAAATTCATTGTAAGAACATCGAATATCAAGGTTATCTTGAGACTAGAGTTGTGAATTTCTTCTTGTCTATTCCTTGCCTTGATAGTGTTGAAATGAGATAACAATGCTAAAATTAAACATACTCGAAATATTATTCTTGCCAAGGAAATCATTGTTAGCATAAACGTTTTGGACTAGCTGTCTATAAAGCATATACCACCCAAACCACATATCTCATAGCTTCCAAAAATAGTACCATGAAAATAAGTAAGAACACAGAATAAGGCCACAGTTAGTGGAATTGCAGACAGATAACCTCTAGTGTTGTAGTTTCTACCAATCATGAACCTGTTTTAAACTATGTTCTCCCTTTGATAATTTTTTCTCATTCCTCTGACCATATAATTCTTCCACCCTTTATTGGATTCCATTTGTGTCATAATACTCATAACATAATTGAATGTAACATCTCCAACTTTGAAAAAAAAAATGATGAGTTTACCTATAGGAAAGAAATTGTAATTCTTTTTTTTCATTTATCTTCTAAAAAATATCGCAAGTGGTGAGTCTCATCACCCTAAACTTCTTTGAGATATATTTTGTGATAAAAGTACTAGTTACCCTTAAGTTGGTATCCATGTGGATTGAGTATTTCTATTTTTTTTTTTTTTAACTGTTAACCAATCCATATAGCCTTCTTTGTGGAATAAATAGGTTTTAATCGTCATACCCTTATCTTGTAGGCCTTTGTATTTAAATCATAACCTTATGATAGAAATTTTATATACTACAATTAGACTTGGTTGCACCCTAAAAACTGGACTTGATTTTATACACACACACTTGTATATTTTTTAGCACTTTATTTAACATTCAACCCTCCACTTTACTAACCACACACACTCACACACACACAGATATATATATTGGAATTTCGGCCTTTGTTACTAACACAACATTTGTATATTTGACATATGGCAAGATTTACACAGTTTACCACAAGTATATATATTTTTTATGTGACTCCAGGAAATGTTTTATAGCTGAGATATTTGTCCTTATGTAACATTGAGGGTCAAACATGATCTAGAAAATATGTAGAATGAACAATTGCCATTTTGATGTTGTACATTTTAAATTTTTTTCTTACATTGACATTTAGTTGTCATCGACTGTAACAGCCTTATTAAAAATTACTTGTAAAAAGTATAAAACCAAGGTCATGGGATACATATTCCAAGCTGAATGTTGGGAAAGACATCCTAGTGGGTGTTCCTTTCGGTTTATTATGGCTAAGGAAATTGGCAAAGGAAATGGCAAGGGATTTGGAAAGGAAAAAATGAGTTTATTGGCATTTTAATTATGAAAATAATGGAAATTAGGAGAAAAGGAGGGTGCAATGTCACAAGTTTCATGTGAGGGGGAAAATGAAGGAAAATAATGGAAATTGAAGAAAATAGTTGCCTCATTCATAAAAAGGCTTCTAAGGATCAGTTTGTAGTTTTTGGTTAGTTCATTTTTTGAGCTCTATTTCGATTCTCTCTCTCTCACTCTTGGACACTTAGAGTTTCCTCGGAGCACTTTAGCTCTGGATCAAGAAAGGAAAATAAGGAAAAGAGGAAGAAAATATCAGGTAAGGAAGAGTAGGACCAAGAAGTTACAATGAGTTTACTTGCAAGTATCGATTTCCATGTGTAATTTCCTTGCTAGAGTTGGCATGCATCTTTATTCATGTGTCTTCTTGGTTCTCTTGCTGTCATTGGAATGGTTTTGGCCAAATGTGATAGTGTTCTTCAGCCTTGCCTTGCAATTTTCTAATAGCCATGGTGTGATGGGGTTCTCATGTTTTAGTTGAGATGGATTGCCAAATGGATTCAAAAATTAGTGAGGTGGATATATGAATGAAAGAACACATGTCCTAGTGATCCCTGAACTGTACTGTGAATTGCAGTAAAGTCACTAGCCTATTAAATCTTGAACCAGACTATGGGTTGTGGTAAATCCAGGTATTTTTTGCCTTGGTAGGCCTAGGAATATTAGACCTATGAATGGAGGGATATACAATAAATCCTAGAGGTAGGTGCTCTCCATGAGGCCTAGGATTGGATATATGATAATCATGGAGGGTAGAGTCTCTCTTAGGGCCTAGTGATCTGGTGTGGATTACAGTAAATCCTAGAGACTAGGAGACAGGAAAATTCCTCACGATGTAGGTGGAGAAATCTGGTGGCATCCATGCTTGTTTATGGCCTAGTGATATGGTGGGGATTGTGGTAAATATTGGTGTTGTATGTTTATTCTTTATGGCCCAGTGATCCGGTGAGGATTGAAATAAAACATGATTCTATAGATGAGGGTGAGGTGGTTTAGCCTCAGGAAGCCCTGGTTGATTTGTTTGGTTTTGAGTCATTAGAGAACTTTTGAGGTCTAAAATGGACCTCCTAAGAAAAATGTACAACCAAAATAAAATTTATAACAACTAATAGGATTCAAGATGATGATGTCAACGATGGGGGATGATTCACCATTTTTGGGGTAAAAAAGTAAAAAGATTAAAAAAAATAAAATAATAAAATAATAAAACTGCTTTTTCAACTTGTATTTTCAACTTATTCCCTAATGTTTTAATTAAATTTCAGGTGGGAGTAATCATTTGATGAAAAATTTAATTCCCCATCCAAGGAGTACCCATGTTGCATACTTTTGATGGACCCTGCTACACGAAAAATGAGAAATACATGAAAAAACATGATTGCAATCACACTTTTCATATATTCCTCATTTTTCATGTAGCATGATCCATGTAAAGTATGAAACATGTGTACTCCTTGGATGAGGAATCAAATTTTGCATCCAACGAGTGTTACCACTCGAAATTTGAGTAAACTCTTAGAGATATAAGTTGAAAATACAAGTTGGAAAAGTAGTTTTTTCTTTTTCCCCTCTAAAATTTGATGACGTAATCTAATATTATTTTATTATTTCCATTGTTATTTTATAATTTCTTTAGGAGGCCCATTTTAGACCTCAAAATTCCCTTAATCCCCACATTCATTCTTGGAACATGGCACGGGGGTGATTGGCTGAAGAGAGATTTGGTTCAACCAATCTATGGTTGGGTGGAACGTGGGAGTCCCAAACCTGGTTGGCTTTTTAATTCATTAATAAGAGTTCCTTTCTTTGTTACTTTATGTTCGAATTTACTATCTCATATTTTGAATTTATGGTTGTTATATCCTTATTACTTCTGTTATTTATATGTTGGTTATGAGTATGTTTTATGATAGTGATGATGTATGGCTCTCATGATGTTTTGATTTATGAAATAATGAAAAATGAATTTATGACCTAATAGATGGTAATGCAACTATTGTGATAAGGCATGAAGGCTTCTTAGGGATTCTCAGATAAGTATGAGACCCCTATGCTCAGATATGTTATTATGACTTGTAGAATGCATATTTCTGACATGTTTGACGAAATTCCTGTCATGGCTAGTAAGGGTCCAGTCAAGTATTTGTTCAAGAATTTACATTGGCATCATTGTTTCTACGTTACTTCTCATTTTTGTAAGTTTCATGGAGTTCTAGGTAGTGACTAGGTCCTAGCCCTTGAAATTAGACTTAAATCTCACAATCGTTGGCATAACACTAGCAAAAAAATGCTACAGTCGCACTCAGGTAGGCTCATGGGAGTGATTGGGACTCTCATTCGCTTGCATGCCTTGGCAAGGGAGAAAATGGGTGTTTAATTCCTTTAAATGTTGAGTTACATCAAGGGTTGGTCACCTCGAAGGGTGGGTTAGCTCCTTGAGGTTTTGTAGGATGCATGGATGGTCAAATTGGTTGTATTCCGTCAGTTCCACTTCCTTAAGGTGACCTAGGAGGTTTAATAATATCATATTATCCTCTCGTCATATGTTTACCTCAGCAGGTCCATTAACTTGGTTAAATATGGGAGTAGGGTGTTACAGAGTGGTATTAGAGCATGGTTGCATTCTCTTTGGGTAATATATGTTACCACAAAGTGGTATCAGATCATGGTTCAATAGTTAGACTAGATGGATGATGTGTTGTTCATGCATACATGTCAATTTCATATATGTTATTCGTGATTTTGTCTATGTATTTGTTGTGTATGCATGGTGGTGGTGATTATTGCAATTCTCATGTCATGGAGAAGTTTATGGTGTTGTTGTTGGGATGCATTTGTCATGAATGCATGTGAGTTGTATATGCATTTATTATTCATGTCAATGTCTATACCATGTTATGAATGAATTTTCATGGTTATAGTTGTTTTCCATGAGGTTATTTTAGGAATTTTAGGTCATTAAGATGTTGTGGGCATGTTATGATGCTGCTGTGTTTGTTGGGATAGAGCGTGAGATGAAGATCATCAAAGTGAAGTTGTGGAACTAGAATTTAGGGTGAGAAAAGATATGCATATAGGTTTGTATGTTTGGTATGAAGGTATGCATGTTAATGGTTGTTATAATAACTAGGGTTACTTATATACTTTTCATTATATTGTTGTTGTGGTTACATGCATGGTAGATGCTAGTTAAATGTGGTCATATGCACGTATGATAGTAAATATGCATTTTTGTTGACGTTATATGTTAGTTAACTTGATTGTTATGTTATATGTTAACTTATTGTTGTTATAAGCTATTCAACTTGATGATTAGGGTTATTGCATTAAGATCTTGATGTTATATGTGTTGTATTAATCAGGACTGACTATGCATATGTGATCGTTATGCATAAATGACAATTTTTTATGAGCTTATGATGTGAACATGTTAGCTAGTTACTATTATGGATATGATGACCTTATTTATGTTGGGTTGAGTTTTTGTGAAGTTATATCGTGCTAATCTAGATTGATTGTGCAGATAAGATAACCTCCGTTGAGATAAATTAAGGTATGAGTTTTCCTATGCCCTATACTTGGTGCTTGATTGTTTGGTTATGTGGTCTATTTGGTGTTTGAGTGTTTGATTATGTCATCTAGTCGATTTATCTAACATTGTACGTTTATAATCTATTTGAATATTTGATTAGTTGCATGATATGAGTATGTGTCTATAAGATTGCATGAAGAAATGATCTAGTTTTAATATGGTTTTACGAACACTTATATGTTGAGAAATTTAATATGCACTTGAGTGTAAGTAGGTGACAGTGCTATATTCATTATGTATTATGACTAATGATTGTGTGTTGAGTGTTTATTATGAAATTATTGTTACTATTATTAAAGGTTTATTTCAAATTAATAGATTTGTTGTATTGATCTTTGGAACATGTGACTTATATGCGTGAAAAACTATAGGGAAACATGCTTGGTATTAGAATGAAAAGATAACAATCGATTTGTTTATATAACTAATATTTGGGTGATGTGATAGTGCATAATAAATACTCAATTGTAACAAGGTAAGTGGTAAAAGAAAGGAATTGGGTAATAATTCCTTTGGCTATGTTTGTATTGTAGCGGCTACAACCACCCTCCAAAATTTTTCCTATGCTTAGATTTTGGAGCCTAACCTTCTACTCACAAGAGCTTATCTTACAATGCAATCAACTATTCATGTTGTGATTGAGACTTAGCCTTCCCATTTGTGCTTATGTTCACTTGTTTTCACACATATAATATTTCTAATTCAAAAGCTAACCTCCTGACTTGGTTGCACAACAGTTTTGGGCTTGCCTCCAGAAACTGTGTAATGCTTGAGGGAAAGAAACCTTATTGATTGGAATTGTGTAGTTCAGATTTTCAGCCTAGAGGTCAGAAACTGCGCAACCATGGAAGGAAAATCAACACTGAGCCCAAAAATTGTGCAATTCCTCACTAAGCTCAAAAACTACGCAGTGCACTGAGCCAAAACGTTTACCAGTTACCCTGAATTGTGCAATATTCCTGGGTAATGTGCATGGAAAGTTTCCCTAAAAAAAGGGGAAAAAAAATAAAAAACACAAAAAATCCCTAAAAAATAGGGTTCTATTTTTATTATCCTGAATGAGGCACATTCGCTATTTTTAGAAACTTCTGCCATGTGTCGTTTTTCCTTGATTTTAATCATGAGCATCATAAACACTAATTTGTTCAAATATATTTAATCAACACCTCTAGAGCTCATTTTCACAATCGATCCTGGAGCTCTAGCATTACCAAGGAGATCAAGGAACCTTCATTGTGGTCTCTGTCGCTTTTCTAGGTGAGTTCCTTTTTTTTTCTAAGTTAGTTTAAATCTATTAACAAGAGAAAAATATATTACATCTTGGCCGAAGCCGTGTCTTTACCCAAAAGAGTGGCATAATCAGCAAAATAAACAGAAAAAAGACCGCCCACAAGGGGAAACCAGTCTCGTCCAGTCCTCATTCTACTGTGCTACCCACGCAGGGGTAACAACCATGGATTCCTCTGAAGGTTACACCTATTATAGACTGAAAAACAAAAATTACTAAATGACATATCTAAAGATTCAAAATCAATCCCAGCAAGTTGGGACTTGTAGCGCAGAAACCGGACAAACTTGGAAAAATTAACCATCAAGAAGAGGAGGAGGTTATTCAATTATGTGGCACCTGTATGCTGCCATACCGTCGTCCTCCCTTGTCTGGTCCGCAGTGGATGCAACACTTAGCTTGGAAGGTGCACGCTCGCAGCGAACCAACTCCTCCTCACGACCGCAACTGACCTTCTCATGCTCGCTTGGAGCCTTTCCTTTATCCTTGTTCATCGACCTTTGCTAACTGTCCATGTCCTGAGCCATCTTAGAGCTTGGCCCTTCCTGACACATGCTGGGCTCGCCCTCCTGGGCTTCCTCCTTGAAAACCACGGAAATGGAGGCAATTATGCGGGGTCGATTCAGAGAGAAATTGAATACAAATTGGGTGGTCTGGGGTGAGTTTGTGGCTTGAGTGATGGGGTTAGTGGGTGTGAAAGATCCCAATAAGTGGCTGGTTTCCTGGAGTATGCCCCTCCCACTTCGAGTATTCGAGTATCGACCAGAGAAAAATTCGAAGGATTGAGAAGATGGCTCATAGGTGGAGGTTGAAGGGGGGGGCAGGGGATGGCTTCTTGTGCTTCCCCTGTGACAATGCATGTGCTGACGTAGCCATGGCATGGTGATGGACTCGACAGAGGGCGAAAGAGGCGTCGGAGGAACATAGATGGTAGGGAGCAGAGTGTTGAAGAATTCTAGAGTGGCAGAGGTTAAAAAGCAAAGGCCAGAGTGAGAAAGCTGCAGACCCTCTCCAAAATCAATACAGAAATTCAAATGGCTTCTTCTACCTGTGGTAGTGTGGTAACTAGGGAGCCCAGCATAAGGATAGCAAAGATTGTTCAGCAGAGGAGGAGCGCCTGAATTTCTTGTGCCATTATCCATCTTAAAAACCCAAACAGAGATACCTCAAAGCTCACCCTGCTTTAAATTCACATTAATGAGAGCAGAAGGCTGGTGCAGTAAGAGCCATACGGAGGCGCGATCGGGTATTATGGTCGGATCTTGACCTCCGCTTGGATTAAATGCTCTAGTTATGAAGGCATATCGAGAAGGGTGATCCTTCCTGGCATCAGCTTGGGTGGGCAAGTGTCTCCTCCACTTGCTGAACCCAAGTCCCATCACTATGCTAATCCGCCGATACACCCGCATCTGGGACTTTTCTAGGTGAGTTTCACTTTCATCACCTTTTTTCAATTTTTTCTGTCACTTTTTTTCATTTTTATTTTGTGAGTATTGTTCTTCTTATTTGTCTTATGCATGTTGGCATTTTAACATGTTTTAGCTTGTAGAAATGTTGTTCTAAGTTGGTTTTTTTCCTTTGATAAGTGTCACATTAGTTTCTTTGTTTTTGCATTTATGGTCGTCATTATGGCAACTCTCCTCATTGATTTGGTTTTCTTCATGTTTATTTAGTTTTTTCACTTGATATATAATGATTCACTCTTAATTAGTCATATATTCACTCAAGCTCTCTCCATCACTTAGATATGATCATTTTTTTCACACTTCCATTAGGTAGATCTGCACTTTCCTTAGTTGGTTTTCACTTTACCCAGATTAGCACTGTACAATCCTAAGGCTCAAGCTGATAGATTGGCCTATGGAACTGTGTAGTGTGTAGTACAGGTTGGCCCAACTATGCATTGCGTAGTTCAGAGCTCCAATGTGCAGTCTCTCCCAGTTAACTTTCCAGTTTGAACTGTGCATTTCGAAGTATCAAGCCATTATCTTCATCCCCAGCTGCTAGGACTGCATAGTGCATGGTTCCCACAAGCAGCCAGTCCCTCTTGATGATGAAATTTGCGCAATCCTTCTCTCTAGCTTCTAGCTTACTACTTGAACATGCCTTGAAAGTAGATTTGAAAAGGACTGATGTTTTTTTTCCATGAGTTCCTTTTTTGTCCCACATGTACCACAATTATTGTGCACCTCTCCCCACCAATCATTGTTACCCTGGCACCAAATAGAGGTGATTCAAAATATACCACTTGAAGTAGTAATGGGGAAGCAATTGAGCAAGCACAAGTTAACTTTCCAGTATATGCGGACACTCAATTGTTTATAGAAAAGGAGTCAACACTTACATGGAAGTTGGTTAAATATTCTCTTTCAAAGGACTAAGAGGCAAATATTGAAGCTCGACGGGTATTTCTAAGTATCCTACGGTCACAATTATACAAAATTGCATGCAGATATCGAACCTTCCCATTTGAAAATGTCATCAACTGGATTGTTTCATGCATTGATGAGAAAAATATGACATTTAGTAGTGTCAACGGCGAAAATATTTCTACCTTTCTGGAAGAGGATTATCAACATATGTATCCTCTTCTTGAGCTAGTAAATCTCATGGAATCATTCTTCTATGACACCCACAACTATGTGAGCACAAAGGATATTGTAAGAAGTTGGGTGAAGGAGTCGTTGAAGTTTCGACACAAACCCACCCATTCATGCAAGACAAAGTCACTCAGGAAGGCCTACCAACTCTTGGTCATTGAGATTGCAGAATATACCGTTAGCAGAGCACAAATACCTTCCATGAAAGGTGGGAGATCTTATTAAACCAGTTGGTTAATGAGGGGAATTTGTTCAAATGGTTAGTTTTGTTAGATCATAATTTGATAGCACAAGACCTGGATCCCCCGAAGGGTGAGGAAGCAACGCTTTATATGTCTGCATACTTACTGGATGCAATCTGTGCACATAATCATTTTCCTGGCATGGAATGGACATGGACTCCATGAGAAACTGTCGTGCATATCTATTGTAATATTATTTTTGTTTACATCCATAGAGGATTTATGGAACATCTAATTCATCACTTCATCATTTCGCTATACAAGCTTATCTTTTAGCAGGGCCCACCTTGCATGTTGTGGGGATAAATCAAAAAATATCAAATATCATAGGTTGTTTTTCCTTACTAGATGGCACACTTTTTAGAGTGTTCGAGAGACAGAAGACCCCGCATATTTTGCCAAGGTATGCCACTGACAATATTTTCATGCAATAAGTGTCATTTCATCTCACCATAGGGTTGCCAGCATTACTCCACAGGAAGAATAAAGCACCATAGCTTACTCTTCCTATGTAGATCAGACTATATGATATTAAGAATCTCAAATTTGTAGATATCGAACAAAAAACCATAGTAAAGTTTGAGTTAGGTACAAAAGACTTCAATCTATATGATTCGAGTTGATTTTGAAATGATCACTGTGCGAGAATATAATACAATTGGGTCATCGGGGAATTTAATTTTTTAGAGGATGATCCATGGAATAATTTCTACAATTCCTCTATACCCCATGAGCCGATCAGTATATATGGGACTTCACAAGACACTCCACAAATGGTAGCAACTCTAGAAGAAACAATAGAAGAAGGTAGCAACATGGTACAATACAAGGGAAGTTGAGAGGTTGCTAATTGAACAGAGGAAGAACAAAGCTGGAATATGAAATAAAATATACTTTTCATAAAGGAAGATTTGGAAGAAGAAGCAAAGATGAATTAGAGGAAATAGAGAGAAGAGCAAAGAAATAGAGGAAAAGCAGAGCTTTCAAGAAGCTGAATTGAGAGCACATAAGGCAGAAAAAGAATTAAGGGAATAATGTGAGCAAAGGAGGAAAGAACATGAGAAGAAGAAGAAGTAGGAACTTAATAAGGAAGGAAATGTGCCATAGCGAAAGAAATGACACCCATACAGGTTGAATACTAGGAACAGAACCAACCAACAATAGAGGGAGAGAGCGAACAGATGTAGGATCGGGAGCTTGCTTAGCAGATTGAAGATTTGATTGAAGTTGTGGATATGGAGTTGGACTCGGAGCTACAGGATGAAGATGTGGACTTGATTCCTAGCACACCATAGGTCACCATTTAGACTTCACCACCTCCAGCAATAGAGTTATCCCCGAGGGAGGAAGGGGACATAGTGCCTCTTGATTATGATTCGGTAATGGATGTGTACAATATGTCATATGATGAACTCCATAAGAGGATTGTGGAAGCACGAAGAAATAATTTTCCGGATGAGCATGCATCGCCTTCATTCATGAGAGAGGGTGATATTGGTTGATACTAGTAGGAATCCAAATGTTATTTTCGAAGCTAACTTGGCCTTCACAGGTGCGGAAATATCTAACATTCC
Source organism: Pinus albicaulis (assembly GCA_034641835.2). Classification (NCBI taxonomy): domain Eukaryota; kingdom Viridiplantae; phylum Streptophyta; class Pinopsida; order Pinales; family Pinaceae; genus Pinus; species Pinus albicaulis. Next base: position 952,670,354 of record CM076575.1, on the reverse strand, counting down.
GTATTTAATGCCTGATAATAAGAGGTTGGTACATAATTTACAGGCTACCGAGGAATAGATAGAAAATATTCACATATCATCACATAATGTACTTTCCACACATGTCTACTTGGAGGATATGAGTGCAGTGACACTTGTTGAGGTATCCACACTTGGAGATACTATGCAAGACCTCTATGAGGAGATCATCACCATACATAATGAAATCTCCCACTTACATAACTTTGAACAACAAATAAAATGCTTTGGCAAGATCCTTAGGAATGTGCTGGTTGTGATCACTTCCATGCATGAGGGGACAATGGTATACAAGGGGGCACCACTTACCCTAGTGAAGAAGATGAAGTCACACACAAAGCTAGAGAGAGAGAGATTTTTAATGTTGATCCAGAACAACAAGAATCTTTCCTCTTTCATTAGAATTATTGCCTCATATGTACGGATATATAACAGTTTGGATTTCATGGTGACAACCCACAAGATCCCATCATTCAGATCACTCACTCAGCCTAAACGCCAACTTCAAGTCAGGAAAGATATCAATGAGTAATTAGAGCAGCTCAAACAAATCGCCACCCAGTTATACTTCGAGCTTAATAGATAGAACATGCAGAACTACATCATTGGTACGATCAATATCATAACAATGATGTGGCTACTTGAGAAAGAATTTGAGACTGGTTCCAATTCATTGTACCCAGATGCTATGGAGGCTATATTCCACATCAACAGTACATATGCAGTTTTGTATGTCCTTCATACAGTACCAAGCTTGGAATCAATATGTGACCGAGAAGCATCAAGTAGAAGTTGTTGAGCTAGATTTCACCCAAAATCAAGCATTATAGTATTTTGTCTTGTTAGGTTGTAAAGTTGTCTCTACCTTATTTTGTCTCATATGGGTATGAGTAGAAAATGTAATATTATTTGTAATTATTTGTAAAAGTGAAATTCCAAGTGTCCATATTGGAATGTGAAGAGTCATATTGTAATGTAATGAGTCATTTTGTAAAGAAGTTGAAGAGTCATGAGGGGAGTCCAAGAGTCACAAAGGGGCATGTGAAGAGTCACCCCCCCCTTTTTATAAATATATCCTCATAACTCTTGTAACGGGTTTTTGGGAGCCAATATTTTAGTTAGGTTTAGGCTTAGGAAGAGCTTGGGGGTTGGTGAGATCCTTAGCTATAAAAGTGCCATAAAGGAGTGTCACTTATGCATATTTGAGAAGGTGTTGTAGAATTCATGTTACACAATTGGGGCAAGTGGTTTGTCAATGGTGTATGTATGATTAGATATTTCACTTTTAATAAAACTCAGTGACAACACACTTTCATGCATAAATTTTTGTATATAGTAGGACTATTCTTGTTGTATTTACAATATATGTTATTTAACTTACACATATGTTGATGAACTACTTTTTTTGCATTTGTATGGATATTGTTGGATGTGTGTTCATGTATTAATCCATCACCTTAACGTTTGGACTATCTTCCATGTTATAGGGTCACACACTTTCTCTCACCAAATACATCGTGCATCACTCTATCTAGTTTTTCAAACCAAGGCAGATCATTAACACCCCACTAGAGGGACTCTGATTCCAAATGGTGCGAGGTATAGTTGGGACTTCATATCAGAGATATTTACTCAATGTTAGCGGGTCGAACATTGTCAACATTTATGGAGCTAGAAGGAGGGCTAGATGATAAGATAATCCCTTGAAGTCTTTGATGAATTTACACACTCATCTAATGAATTCTTACACAATCATAACCCCGACATGTTTTACCAAAAATGAAACACTGCAAGTGCCAGCGAGTATCATATATGATTTGTCAACTCTCAAATTCGATGGAGAGGGTGAAAAAACCTTATTTGAGCATATCATTTGTTTCCTTGAATTCTACAGAGAACACAACATCCACGATGAGGATGTTGGTTGTAGGTTTTTCATTCTCATGTTCGAAGGGCGTGTAAATCATGGTGTCACACATTTTCTAATGCCTCCATACACTCCTTATAACATCTTGTCACAAAACCATTTCACACTTTTGATATGTATGATCGTAAATGTATGTGAAATAAAATTTTGGAATTATAAAATTCACTTGATGAATCATTGCACTAATTTCATAATCGTTTCATGATTTTTTGTTTTCAATTTCCTAAAGATGAAGTTGAATATCTTGTTCACATTTCAAAAAATCTACATGAGCTTGAATATTTCAAACCACTCCCAGCATAACTTGATACTAGAGCTTCTAAATATGCGACGAACAAGTTTATTGTTCCAAGTGTCCCTCTATCCCCTTCTCACCAAATAGCTCTATTTCTGTAGGCTAAGGTGGGAGAAATTAAGAATTCATCCATTAATATACCACCATCTCCTCCCACCGAACATAATCTAAATTTTACCGTAGGTTGGACTATTATTTTGATGGTTACGATGGAGTTTTATCTCCTCTTCCTCCGTCATTTGATCCAACTGATCCTCCGAATTGTGATTTTTTGCATTCACCTCTTTCAAATATTTCTCTTAGTGTTGATGAGGATCAATTTTTGGATCAAATTTAGTATTGAACAACCAAGTTGTGATATTTTTTAAAATGATTATGTGTGGGATCCCATATCTGGACAAAAATCTATGATGAAGGATCACTTTCTTCCTTCTACACCTCTACCGCATCATCCCAACATTTTCCATGATTCTGTCATTTTTTTTAATGTTGTGAAATTTTGCTTTATGATGATGTTACTACTTTCGATCATTCACAAAACATGTGGGATGTCATTTTTTCATCCAAAGGTGGAGAGGATGAATATTTTACTCTTGATATCCCCTGCCTCTCATCTCATATTTCTTAAAACATAGAGGGTGAAAATTTCATTTTTCATCTTCCCCTCTTTGCTATTCATCAGATCATGGGGATGCCTCCATCTGTAATCTTGAAATTTATAATCGGGGTTATTGTGACCTTTTCAATGATTCATTTGACCACAATTAGGATTTTTCCATTTTTTTTCTTCTATGCCACCTATATTTGATGATCTACCTTCTGATGAGTTGGAACTTCCCTAAGCTATCGAGGCACTTCATCCTAAGCTGATGGTTATGTCACGTTCTCGTAGTCTTGAAGTCAGTTCCGCTTTTGATCAGAATAGTCCTGAATCATTCAAGGCTCCTCATCACTCTAACACACATATTGAAAATCAATTTTTCTTACAAGTTTCACATCCTCCGCCTGCATTACATGATCCAATCGCTCAATCATCAGATGAATAATATGTATCTAGCTTCATGGAAAAAGAAAAATTCTTTCTTTTCGTTCCCTCATCTTTGCAGTTTGAAAGGTTGTGCCTGAATTTATTTGACTCACAATGTGATTAGGCACCATGATACATCTGTAGAGTGACTTTCATGTGCTTTTTTATTTTACTTTTCCGCGTGTTCATTCAAACTTTGAATGTTATAGTTTGCATTGTCATATCTTTATTGTGTATTGTTATTATTGTATATCTTTCTTGACTTGCATTCCCTCCCCTACATAAGCTACTTCATGTGAGTTTGGCATGTGCTTTGTTTAGGTTAGGAGTAGGAGTAGTTTTTCTTTTGTTAGTTGTTTTCGCTTTTTTTCTTTACTTTGATTTTCTTTCTGCTCCACTCTTTCCATTTTTTGTTTTTCTTTCTTCAGTTATAGTATAGCTTTCACATGGGACCATGTTTGGATTCTAAAGTGAGCACAGTGAAATCCAAGAGGAATTTGTGCTACTATCAACACTTGGTATTTTTTTTATTCCCTCTCCTTTTGTAAATATTGCATTCTTATAGTCGATTATACTCTTATGGAAAATATGTTCCTTTTCGAAGAAAATCACAGTGAAATCACGATGTTTGAATTTTAACTACTACTACCTACTCTAATTGGTTTTATTTTTTCAGTTAATCCTTGTCAATTTGGTCGAGTAGAGTAACGAGGGGAGGAAAATATTAACAAGTATGTCAAAGGTGTATATAAAAATCCTTCTCTTAAGGAACAACCTCTTATTCTCTCAATAATTCGGGATCTCTCTTACGCTCCATGAAATAAATAAGTTCCTATTCACAGTTCTATGAAAAATTAAAAAAAGTAAAAAGTAAATAAAGGGAGAAAGAAGAGAAAAACTTCTTGCGTAGAGAGATGGAGAAAGAAAATCTGTCGAGGTACTGTCTAGGCTCGCTAGAAGCAGAACAATGTTTCTATTCTTGAAGTGACTCCGTCGGAGTACTATCTAGGCCTTCTGGTAGTAGAGAAGCACCAAATATGAAAAGTAAGACACTGATAATTTATTTTACTTGTGCATATATATACTCCTCATCCCAAATCAAAAGAAACTAGTTTGACTTGGCTTTGTTAGTGTGCCACCGATAAAGAGAGTGGAGGGGACTACATCTCTAACTTAGACTAAGTGAAGAATTTTTTGTAGTCAATGAATTGAACAATAATTATGGAAGGGTTAGACCAGTTTTCTTGATCAGCGGTTGTCATTGATGTCAACCCAAACAACACCAGGGGCTAACCCAATATTTCATGGGAATTTTTACCTACCAAATTAATATATTCTGGGTCAATAATTATTTTTATGGTTTCTACTTGTCGAGATGTTTCCGTAGATATGTGGCACGCCATGTAATTCTTCACGGTTTGAGAGATATTCATGTTTGAAGTTTGTACCCCCAGTTAGTGAGCTAAAACCCCATGGGGTTGGGACATGGGTCATCGAAAAGTCATAATTAATATTTTTTAAGATCCTAAAATCACTCCAACATTCACTTGTTGAAGCCCCTCTCAACCTAAGTATTTATATAAATTGTGATCTTCATTTCCTCCTTAGGTAAGGGATTTCGCCATCTGAAACAGGTCATTGTGGAATTTGTGCTCTAACGTTTTTTCTAGGAAGGTTCAGAAGCTGAAATTTTTATGAGGCGAAGCCGAAATATTGAGGAATATTCTATAATAATTTCAGATAATGGTGCCCAAAATTTTTGGAGATATGATCTATGGAAGTCAGGGTTTTTGCAGGCTCCTGAAATTCATCTCAAAGAAGTGACCTTGGTAAATTCGTCATAACTCTCTCTCTGAGTATCAGATTGGAATTCTGTAAAAAGGGATGGATAACGCACAGTATTTAATTTTCGCTCTATCAATTTAAGAGCCAAATGAAGAAACAATGACACGTGGAACGACATACAAGTGCGCTCTGCTGAAATAGTCCATAATTAGGGCATTGTGAGAGATTGGGTCAGACCTGTGGCATTTGAAATACAACTTAGAGGACTACTTCAGGACCAAAAATTAGATATTGAGGATCTAAAATAACAGAGATACACCAGATTAAACATCGAGCTCCTAGAAGGAAAAGAAAAAGCTAGATCATGTGTTGTTAAGGGTTGCAAAGGACCAGACTTTCTATGGCAGAAAAGCAAAGCAAGGTGCAGCAGAAGGTAGCATGACAAGAGCAGTAACCAGGTGCATAATAGCAGAAAGAAGCTCATCATATGAAGTCTTCAAGTGGGAAGCACTACATACAATCATTGTAAAGGTATCACTATACTTAGTCATTGTAAATACATTATTGTACAAATTGTACTAGTGTCTATCTGCCAAGGGTTGAAGAGGAAGTGTTGGGAGGTCTAGGATTATCATTAGGTGGTTGTGTCAAAGTTGGGGTTATGGTCTAGTATATCTTCTTCTTCTACATCATTCTATATCATTGCAAAGTGGACCATTTTCCCTGGTACAGGAGTCCATTCTTCTTTTATTATTCTATAGGGTGGTAGGGTGGTGCTAGGGTGAGTTGTAGCTCATTGGGTGTTGGGGCATACGTTCAGTTAACTACTGAAGAATCTCGAGCATTGGAGCGTCCATCCAGTGGGAGCTAGAGAAAAACGCTTTTCTAGATTCTAGGAAGTTGGAGCTTTATTTTCAATTGGAGTTGAATATTAAAGAAATATTCGAAAAGAATTAGGTGGTTTTTGTCCCAAAGTGGGTTTCCACCTTAAAAAATATGTGCATTTGTGTTCCTCTTGTTTTTTGCTATCATTGTACAAACACTGATAATAATTGAAGATTAACTAATGCTCTAATTGAAAGGAATATTGATTCACCAACAACCCCCCCACCCCCTCTTAGTATTTCCAACAATTGGTATCAGAGCTTGGTTCCTTCAATAGCAGTTTAACAGCTGGAAGGAGGTCATGGAGCATACCAAGAATGGTGTACCTCTATTCAATGAAAATAATTATGCACTCTGGAAAGGAAGAATGGAGGTCTATCTCTTGGCACAAGGTTACAAAGTATGGGACACTGTTCAAAATGGATTTACATCAACCGCGGATGAACAAGGTAAGAAGAATTTGGTAAATGATGCAAAAGCAAAGAATATTATTATCGGTGGACTTATTGAATCTGCTTATCATAAGGTGTTGGGTTGTAAAACCGCCAAAAATGTTTGGGACAAGCTTGAGAATATATATGCAGGTGACTCAAATGTCAAAGAAGCAAAGCTTCAAATCTATAGAGCAAAATTTGAGCAACTCAGAATGAAAGAAGATTGCAACATTGCTACATACTTCCAATACGTTGATGAAATAACCAATACTCTAGAAGGATTGGGAGAGCTAGTTGATGAGAAGACTATTATACGAAAGATTCTTAGAACGTTACCAGGGAGATTCAACCCAAAGGTATCGGTCTTAGAATACAGTGCAAATATGGACAAACTCAACAAAGAGGAATTACATGGAGTTCTCATAGCATATGAAATGAGACTTGATGAAGAAGAGGGTACTTCGCATCTAGAAACTGCGTTCGTTACATCTAAGAAAACCAATAAGGATAAACAACCTTCAATTGAAAAGACATGCACCTGCAAGTGTGAAGAAAAGGGAGATGATGAAGAAGGTCTTTTAGATGAAGAATATGCTTACTTCATGAGAAAACTAAAAATTGGTAAGGGAAAATTCAAAGGTAAACTTCCATTGATATGTTTCAGCTGTAATGAGGTTGGGCATTTTGCAACAAAATTTCCAAACAGAAGTAATGGCAACTCAAAAGGAAAGAAAGGCTTTAAGAAATTAAACAAGCAAGGATCCAAAAGGAACTTTCTCTCTAAAGAAGATAGCTCATCATCCGATGAAGACAATGATAGTGAAGAAGAAGCCAATGAGAGAGTATTGTTTATGGCCAAGCACAATAAGCAAGAGGTATCAAACAATGAAGAAGAAGGATGGACCATAGACGAATTTTATGAGGAAGCAATCAAGCTTAAAAAAGATCTCAAGGCGGAGAAGATCTGTTCCAAAACTCTTGAAGAACAAGTTCAAGGTCTCAAAATTGAAGTTGAAGAACACAAATGCATTGAAGAGTCACTTCAAAAGAAGTTGGAAGAAAGCAACCAAGAAAGGGAAGAATTAGAAGCCCAAGTAGTCTCGCTGCATGAGGAAGTGAAGAAAGGAAAAACTATCCAAAACTATGCCAACAGCTCAAGGGCATTGGAAGAACTCATCAACAATCAATGATCTTACAATGACAAAACTGGCATCGGTTACAAAGAAGAAGAAGAAGGACCTTCTACAACAAAATACAATGAACCTATGATATTTGACATGCATGTAGACTTCATTGGACAAGATTCACAAGAATAGCCTTGGAAGACAATTCCTCGACGAAAATTTCCATCCAGGTACCAACATATTTTTTATGGCTACTGTTATTCATGTGGAAAATTTGGTCATAAAGCTGTAGAATGTCGCACGTACCCTAGGAATGAATACAATTCCAGGAGATTTGTCAAATATGAACCTCCCAGGGCTCAGCGAAATATCAATAGATTTGAACATTTAAGAAATAATATTGAATGTTACAAATGTCGAAACTTTGGACACATAGCCAAAGACTGCAGACTTGAAAATCCTCCAGAAGAATCTTCGAAGCCACAGAACGAACAAACATGGAAGAAGAAGAAGAATGATAATTGTGCTCTCGCTTTCAAGGCTCAAAAGAACAAAGATGTGTGGTATGTTGATAGCGGTTGCTCAACGCATATGACTGGAGATAGAAATAAATTTGTATCTCTGAAAGAGAAGAAGGATGGAACCGTGTCCTTTGGAAATGATGGATCTTCAAATGTTATAGGATCGGGTACTGTCACTCTCGAAAGCAAAGATGCTCTAGCCAAGAATGTTCTATTGGTTGAAAACATGAATCACAATCTGCTCAGTGCTGGACAAATGTGTGATCAAGGACACACAATACTATTCAACTCCACAAAATGTGAAATCAGGAAAGGCGTGTTGGTGAAATTGTGGCTACAGCAAGTCGAGCTCCAAACGACATATATGTTCTGGATGAAGCAACTAAAGCATGTCTAATAGCTAAAGAGGATGATACAATAATTGGTAGAAATGATGATCGACTAAGTAAGAAGTTTGCTACAAAGGTGAAAAGTGATTTCAAGATGTCTTTACTTGGTGAGCTGACATACTTCTTAGGGCTTCAAATATCTCAGCAAGAGAAAGGAATATTTATATGTCAAGCCAAGTACATCAAGGAAATTCTCAAGAAATTTAAAATGGAAGATTACAAACCCATCCTTACTCCAATGGTAACAGGTTGCAAATTGAGCATAGACGACTCATCTAAGGATGTGGATCAAAGGTTGTACAGATCTATGATTAGTAGTCTTCTATATGTAACAGCCTCCCGACCAGATGTTATGCAAGCAGTTGGACAAGTAGCAAGATTCCAAGAAGCACCAAAAGAATCACATATTAAATATTCGCCAGCATTGGAATATCTTCACCAAAAGCTTTGGATTCTCCCAAGTTCTCATTAGATTTTCCTTTTTTCAGAATATAAAGGGGGAGTGGAAGTAGATTACATACCACGGGATAGTTTGTGTGTCGGGGGAGTGGGGGGGGGTGTGTACGGGTCTACAGAGGTTGTGTGTCGAAAGCGCGAGTGGAAAGAGTGTGTACGGGTACGGGGATGGTTGTGTTTCGGGGGGAGTTACCCTTTTCCATTGATGTCAAAGGGAGAGAATGTTGTAGGAAGAGGTGTCATGATCGCGGGGGAGTACTTGTGTTGCATCTGTGCCAAATGGGAGGGATGTTGATCGAAAGTAGTTGTCATTGATGTCAACCCAGCTTGTTCTAAAAGAATAACTTAACTAGGGAAGAATTTACGACCTACCAATTAATATATTTTGGGTCAATAATTATTTTTATGGTTTCCACTTGTCTGGGATGTTTCCGTTGATATATGGCACGTCATGTAATTCTTCACGATTTGAGAGATATTCATGTTTGAAGTTTGTACCCCCAGTTAGTGGGCTAAAACCCCATGGGGTTGGGGCATGGGTCATTGAAAAGTCATAATTAATTTTTTTTAAGCTCCTAAAATCCCTCCCACGTTCACTTGTTGAAGCCCCTCACAACCTAAGAAATTATATAAATTTTGATCTTCATTTCCTCCTTAGGTAAGGTATTTGTCTGTCTGAAACATGTCAGTACATGGGAGTTGCGCTCTAACATTTTTCTATGCTCTAACATTTTTCTCGAAGGTTCAAAAGCTGAAATTTTTATGAGGGCGAGCGAAATCCTTGAGGAAGCTGCTTAAAAATTTTGATCAATGTGCACAATGGTTTTGGAGATATGACTTGCGGAAGTCGAGGTTTTTGCGGGCATGAAAATTCATCTCAAAGAAGTGACCTTGGTAAATTCATCATTACTCTCTCTTTGAGTATCGTATTGGAATTCCATAAAAAGTGGCAGATAGTGCACAGTCTCTACTTTTTTCTCTATCAATTTGAGAGGCAAATGAAGAAACAGTGACACGTGGAATGTCGTACAATTGCGCTCTACCGAAACAGTCCATAATTAGGGCATTGTGAGAGATTGGGTATAACTCTCTCTTGAAGAATCCAAATTGGGTCAGACCTATGGCATTGGAAAGATGACTTAGATTAATACTACAGGACCAAAAATCAAATATTGAGGATCTGAAATAACAGAAATAAAATAGATTCAATATCAAGCTCCTAGAAGGCAAGAAAAAGCTAGATCATGTGTTGTCAAGGGTTGCAAAGGACCCGGAAATTTCTATGGCGACAAAGAAAAGCAAGTGCAGACGAAGGTAGCATGACAAGAGCGGCGACCCCGAGGTGCATAAGAGCGGCCAAGGCCCCTGTCATATGAAGTCTTCAAGTGGGCAGCACTGCATACAATCATTGTAAAGGTATCATTGTACTTAATCATTGTAAATACATTATTGTACAAATTGTACTAGTATCTATCTGCCAAGGGTTGAAGAGGCAGTGTTGGGAGATCTAGGATCATCATTAGGAGGTGGTTTCAAAGTTGGGGTTATGGTATAGTATATCTTCTTCTTCTACATCATTCTATATCATTGTAAAGTGGACCATTTTCCCTTGTACGGGAGTCCATTCTTCTTTTATTCTTCTACAGGGTGGTAGGGTGGTGCTAGGGTGAGTTTTAGCTCATTGGGTTTTGGTGCATCCATATAGTTGACTACTAAAGAATCTCGGGCGTTGGAGCGTCCATCCAATGGGAGCTGGAGAAGAATGCTTTTCTAGATTCTAGGAAGTTGGAGCTTTATTTTCAATTGGAGTTGAATATTAAAGAATTATTAGAAAAACATTAGGTGGTTTTTGTCCCAGTGAGGGTTTATATGCTTCTGTATGCATTGTGTTCCTCTTGTTTCTTCCCTTTATCATTGTACAAACAAATGTGAGTGAAGATTAGCGTGCTCTAATAATTGAAAGGAACAACGATTCCCCCTCTCTCAGTATTTCCAACAATTTTTTCATGAGACTAGATTCATTCAGAGATTTTGAGTTCTACCAATGTGTCACCAGTGTTATAGCAGCTACAACCACCCCAAAATTTTGCCTATGCTTAGATTTTGGAGCCTAACCTTCTACTCACATGAGATTATGTTACAATTATATCAAGTATTCATGCTATGATTGAGACTTGTCCTTCCCATCCGTGCTTGTGTTCACTTGTTTTCTCACTTGGCTAATCTTTCTAAGTCACAATCTAACCTCTTGACTTGGTTGCACAACAATTCTTGGCTTTCCTCTAGAAACTGCACAATCCTTGAGGGAAAGTAGCCTTGTTGATTATAATTGTGCAGTTTAGACTAGAAGTTAGAATTGAGCTTAGAAACTGCGCATTCATGGAAGGAATCCCAAAAATGAACCCAGAAACTGTGTAATTCCTCATTGATCTTAGAAACTGCACAGTGAACTGACCATAAAGTTTCCCAGTTTCCCATAATTGCACAATCTTTCCTAGAAACATGCATGGAAATTTTATCTGGAAAAGAAAAAAATATAAAAGATAAAAAAACAAAAAAAAATCCCTAAAACATAAGGATATATTTTTAATATCCCAAAGGAGGCACATTCGTTATTTTTAGAAACTTCCGCCATGTGTCACTTTTTCCTTGATTTTAGGCATGTGCATCATAAACCCTAATTTTTTAAAATCAATGTAATCACTGCCTCTAGAGCTAACTTTCACACTCGATCTTGGAGCTCTATCATTCACGAGGGGATCAAGGAACCTTGAGTGCAGTTTTCGTCGCTTTTCCAGGTGAGTTTCACTTGTATCTCCTTTTTCCGCTTTTTCTTTTGCTGTTTGTGATTTTGGTTTTGTGAGTATTGTTTTGCTTAATTTTCTTCATGTATGATGGAATTTTAGCATGCTTTAACTTGTAGAAGTGTTGTTTCAATTTTTTTCTTTCCTTTCACAAGTGTTGCATCAATTTCTTTGTTTTTTCACCAACGGTCACCATTATGACGACTCTCCTTATCGATTTTGTTTTCTTCCCATTTATTTAGTTTATGCACTTGATCCACACCAATTAAATCATACTTATTCACATCCACACTCAAGCTCTCACCATCACTTAGATATACTCATTTTTTCACACTTCCATTGGGCATATTTACACTTTCCTTTGTTGGTATTCACTTTGCCCAGCTGGGCACTACACAATCCTAAGGCTCAAGTTGAGAGATTGGCCTCTGGTATTGCATAGTGTGCAATACAGGATGGCCAAAATTCACTTTTATTAGTTCCGAAGCTCATATTTCTTCCCTTAACATTGATATTGTGCAATGTGCAGTCTCTCATAGTCCAATGCCCAGGCTAAACTGCACATTTCACAATCTCAAGCCACAAGCTTCATCCCTGGCTATTGGGATTCCACAGTGCATAGTTCCCACAGGAAAACAATCCCTCTTGCTGATGGAAATTGTACAATCCTTCTCTCTAATTTTTTGGTTTGTTGCTTAAAAATTCCTTGAAAATATATTTGAAAAGTATTGATGTTTGCTTTCCATGAGTGCCTTTTTTGTCCCACAAGTACCATATTTTTTGAACATCTCTCCCCACCAGTCACTCTTACCATGGAACCAAAGAGAGATGCTTCAAAATATACCACTGAAATAAAATACTGGGAAAGGAGTTGAGAAAGCACTAGTTACCTTGCCAATTTATGTGGATAGACAATTGTTTATAGAAAAGGAGTCAACACTTACATGGCAGCTGGTTAAATATTCTCTTTCAAAGTAATTTGAGGCATGTCTTGAATATTAGCAGGTACATCTTAGTATCTAGTGATCAGGATTATACAAGGCTGCATTGAAATATCCAGCCTTCCTGTGTGAATATGTCATCAATTGGATTGTTTTTCTCATTGATGAGAAAACTATGACATTGAGAAGTGCCAGCGGAAAAAATATTTATACCTTTGTGGCAGAGGATTATTAGCGTATGTATGATCTTCCCGAGCCAGTAAATCTCATGGATTCATTATTCTATGCCACCCACATATATGTGAGCACAAAGGATATTTTCAAAGGCTCGGTGAGGGAGCCATCGAAGTTTCAAAATACACCCACCCATTCATACAAGAAAAATTCACTTAGCATAGCCTACCATATCTGTGTAATCTTAGCTTGTATAATATATGGTGAGAAAAGCATGAAGACCTTCCCTGAAGGGTGGGAAATATAAATTAACTAGGTCATGAATGAGTGGAAGTCGTTCAAATGGTGAGACTTTTTGGTTCATTAATTGAGATCCCATGTAGCACAAGACTGGGATCCCCCCAAGGGTGTGAAAGAAAGTTTTTATATGTATGTATACTTACTTGATGCAATATGAGCACAAAATCAGTTTCCTAGCAAGAAATCGACATGGAATCCATAAGAAATTGGCGTGCATATCTATTGTAAGTTAATTTTGGAATGCACTCATAGAGGAGTTATGGAAAAAGATAATGGATCACTTCATCATTCCACTATAAAATATTATATTTTAGTAGGACCCATCTTGCATGTCCCAAGGAGTAATGGAGGAAATATCAGAGATCACAGATTGGTTTGCCTTACCAGATGGCACACTTATTAGAGTGTTCGGTGGACATAAGTCTCTACATATTTTGCCAAGGTATTCCACAGACAAGCTTGTCATACAAGAACTTTCATTTAATCTCGCCATAGGGTTGTCATTAATGTTGCATAGGAAGAATGATCAAGTGATGAAATTTTAGCTCAAAAATGAAAGTTCCTAGAAAGTAAATAAACTAGTTCCAAGTCGAACTTCTCGTTGTTCTAAATATGTCATTCGTTTCACCTCAATCCGATACCATATGCTAAATTTATTACGTTCTCATCGTTTGACCCAACAACTAAAAAAGGAGTAGGTTGCCGACTGAGCAGCTAAATAAGCTTCTATGTAGCTGACATCATCCAAGGTGACTGGGTACCCTTGGACCAACTAGAAGCTAACAAGTGGCCTCATCATATTTAAGCACGTGGGAAAATTCTGATTGGTTTATGGTGTTATTGTGTCGACCAATGAAATGGTGACATGTGGCACCCCAGGGGTGTATTAAAATTTTAGCATAGATTGGCCAGAGGCCTAGCAGGATTTGAACACTCGACCTCTGAGGTAACAGTGCAACGACTTACCAATAGGCCGCATGGTGGTTCTTATTATGTATATAACTGAACCTGTATTTGAAGTTTAAGTCACATAAATTTTGGAGGAGGGGTCAATATTCCAGCCCCAACCACCAGTCACCACTCTCCGCATGACCTTGGCGTATAAGGAATGGGGCCCGGGGACCAACCTCAACCCTTGGGAAATTTGCACCCACAAAAACACCAGGGCATCAGAGCGGAGCGCTAGTGAAGAGGGGCTTAGCCCTAGCCCCAGTAACACATGACCGAGGCAAATGGAGTTAAGCGCTCATTGGGAGGGCACTTGTAAAGGGGACCATCCCTTGGTCTCATTTCCAACCCAAATGACCACGCACTAGAAAGTTAAGGGGTCTTGTGGGAAGGGTGGTTCATTGGCCTGACCCTCGATCTCGTGGAATTAACATGATCACAACCCCCTTTTTTTAGGGGCTAGGCTGGCGGGGGCGGGCATTAAGGCCCGGCGTGCGGCCTTATGGGCCATGTGGCCTTGTTTTCTTCCCTTAAGGGTTATTGGAAGAATTTTATGTGAAAAAAATTAAACTCTTGGAGGGAGAAATTGTCACCATGTTAGTGGAAAACAAGGTGGATTTGTAGGATGGTTAGTCTATTGGTCCGATTTGTAGGAAATATAAGAAATAAATTACATAGAGAGCTTTAAAGCCATATCTTTTGTATTTTTTGGCCAATTTGAGCACAAGAAGTGTCTATCTAGGGGTTTTTGGACATTTTGGATCCAATGGTGACCTCTATTTTCCAATTTGATCACATCTAAGAAGACATTTTTCAGGTTCAATTCGAAGGGTATATGGACCAATCAATGTTTTGGATCATTTTTTTATGGTGTTTGAGCATGGAGAAGGCCTTCTAGGGGTTTTCTTACCATCTGAATTTTACTACAACAACTGTTATTTGTAGGGTTCAATTAATTTTTTCTTTTCTCACTATTTCATGTTGAGGAAAACTTTTCTTATTTCCTTCAATGTGGAATTGAAGTGATTTTATGCTCATGTAGCTCATTTTCAATTGGACTATAGGGTCTTTCGAGGAGACACCTTGCGTTGCTGAAGTTTTCATGATCACCATAAGTTTTCATAATGTTTATGTGAGAGTTATTTGTAGGAGAACATTTCCTTTAAGAGGAAATAACCACATGTTTCATCAAAAAAAGTTTATGTACTCCCTTTACACTGAATATATGGAGCGGTCTAGCTATGTTGGCAAGCCCGAAGATGTAGCCCAGGAGGGGTGAACTTCGTCACCCAATGATTTATTGTGCTCTTCATATATGACTGTCTAAGTTATGTGATGTTGTATTTCTTATGTTTAATCACATGTGAAAACTAAATCATATCTTGAAGAGACCTATTGAAAAACTTGTTTTGTATTGAGACCCATTTTTCCTTGCAAAGCGTTAGTGAGAGATCATTTTTAGGGAGGAGAAGTTAGGTGGTATTTGTTGCTGCTCAAATCATTCCCACATGTAAATGACTTAAGTAGACATTCACTAAGGACTTTCAAGTCCTCCTCCCTCTAGGTGCTACATCTTACCTCCAATGAACCACAACGAGTAATCCTGATATTTAGTTATATGATTTTCAATAAGAGAATAAAGTCAGGTCAGATACAAATAATTGATTGCTGTAATAAATTATGATATTAACATAAGAAAGTAATAGAATTCAATTCTCAAAAACTTTGAAACAATATCCAAGCAACATGAAGAAGTTAACGATGAATTCTAGAAAGAGATGGAAGCAATAATTGAGAAAAGAAAAGAAACGAAAAAATAAAATGGAAAAGGTCTAAGTATAACAATCGTTCCCACATCAAATAAAGATATGTGCAACAACTGTATACATTATATTTTCTCTAATTTGGACCTTTATAAATAAACACAATAAATAATATATATTGCAACTACAATCCATAAAGACAGAGTAAAACTTCATAACCTTTGAGAACAGTAGTAACATTCAAACGAAATAAATGAAAACACATAAATTTGCAATCGGTAATATAGAGCATGAGTTATTTCGGATCAAAATAAAAGCTTTCAATTGACAAAAATCCAACCTAAATCATTCATTCCTATGTTTGATAATATAAATATCATAACATTAACACCAAATGGATCGATTCCTAATCGAGGACAAGCCTATTGTCTAATTTTTTGCCATTGCTGATCAAAAATAATAAAAAAACAAAATGAAAAATCTTCTTTAAATTGACAGGATAGATTTGAGAATTCTAAAATAAAATTTTGCAGCATGTACAAATAGTTTAGGTAAACTAGGAAAATTTCTCACTTTTGTCAACAACCCCCCCCCCATGATGGGGAACATGGTTTCAAATAATAGTTTTGAAAAATTAATTGTCTCAACAATTTTTTTCACTCTAACCAATTTGACATTGAACTTGAATAAACTTAAATAAAACAATTTGTTTACAATGAAACCACTAATCATCATAGCACCTTCATGACATTGAAGTTCTATTTTTCTTGGTCGATCCTGCAGGAGAGAGTGCATGGGCTCCAGGCATCCTGACAGTTGGTGCTTGCATGGTAATCAAGGGGATCTCACTCCAATCCTCTGGTTGCTCTGTCATGGACTGCATCATCTAAATTGTTTGGATGACCTGTGATGTGGCAGAGAGCTGCTCGATCACCATATTCCTCTTAAAGTGATTTTTTAATTTGACCAGTTTGTCCCAATCAAGGGAAACTAGCTAGAGTATATTTTTGTATTTGGTGATTACCACCACCAACTGCGATCTTATATTATACCACATAGCAGGGATATTTTTTATAATATTATTTATCTTGGTGAGAATGGTAAAATCCCTACAAAGAGCGTTCACCACTATAGAAAAGGAGAATTCCTCCTCAGCGTGCATAGCTAAACACCCCATATCCTGGTCTCTATTTTTCATATGATTAGAGAATTTTTTCCAGGATATCAGCCAATTATATTTGTTCCAAACGAGGCACACTAAATCTTCTAAGATAATTTAAATCCATTCTAAATTCACTTATCTCCTTTATCACTTTATCGAATTCATCCCGCATCGCCTCAATATCAACTTGCTTTTATTTCAACATATAGAGGGATAAAATACAATTGTCTCTGGGAGGTAATCCTAATCCTACCAAAGTATCATCCTCCAAGGTAGTAGCAAGATAAATGAGGTAATATATATCCTCTAGTCTCCTATTAAGAGCTGGAGTTGTGGTTTTTGCTTCTAAACTTGCACTTTTTATCATGCCCTTTTCACAATGTAAGAGGATATATACATATGCTTGGACCATAGTGTTTTTCTGCCAAATATCCCTCCATATTTCTCCTTTGGTTAGCACAAGTTTTATCTTCCCTATCACGGTGACTGTAAGAACTTCTTTCAAATAATTAGCTTCTTCATTCTTGTCTTTCAAGGTAGCTTGAATTTGTTCAATTTCGGTGTTCTTCCGACTCACAAAGACTTTTGTTTTGTGTTCATCTTGTGCCTTTTATTATTTGGAAGACTATGGTTCTGCTCCAACCGGTTATTTTGACGTGTACAACTTGGAATCTTCGCCTCGGATGTTTGGTTGAAACTATTGGCTTTGGTCGATCAAAGTTTTATATTCTCAAGAGTTTTAGATGGTGTTATTCTTTTTCATTAGACTCCACCTTTAGTAGCTCTAGTTGTTTAAGATTGTTTTATCGCTCCTCTTCTTTTATTCACAAGGAAAATTCCATTTCTTGGAGGGGAGCTTTGAATTATTCTATCCTTTCAAAATTACGTATCAAGACGTGAGGGTCATGATCAGGATATTAAGGATCACTTGCAATGCTTTGTATTTTTCCTCCAATAATTTCTTAAGGGGCGTAGTGCCTTCGGGATGGTCGGACGATGAATCACTATATCCTCTAACTCCTTAATATAGTTAGTCTTAGTCCTCAACACCATATGTACCACTTTAATTTGTTCGTACACTCTCTCAAACATTGCTTGCATTTTTTGTTTCCTGTCGTGGAATCGAGTAATCTCCATGCTACAATCTCACATGGTTTTCAATGTACGTTAATAACATCCATATCCAATACTCTTCCCAAGTTAATGGTCATCGAAGAGGTCATGGGTCCTATCATTAGTTGATTTTCCCTTTCTCTGGCTAGAAAACTATAACATTCAAGATGTTCGTCTCAAAATCGGTAGTCGATATATATCGAGGCCCGCCTATGGGGATCACTCATTAAGTGTTGAGGTGTCTATTGATTGGGATTTTGAGAATACACCAATTCCAGGCCGGTCCATCACTTCATTTTGTTCAAAACAAATTTTTAATATCCAGGGCTTGTGTCCCTAAATCCATGAGCCTCACCTTTTAGAGTCTTCTGATATCCTTATCCAATTTTTCGACCTCCCACTCGAACACATCAACATCTATTTCATCTTCCTTTGGCTTCACTCGCCAAGCTACCTCGAGTGGACTTGGACCTTCTCATTTTATTTTGAATGTAGGAGTAGTGGAACAAGAAATCTTAGGTTATGTATGTCCTTCATGTATATAAATCCAGGAATAATTCAATCCAACTTGGGAACTTCCTCCATCGTTCTGGATATGTTACTAACTATGTGATTTCCTCGGTTCGCCAAATTTGCCATTTTTTCTATCTCGGGGTCTTTTCTCATGAACATAGGCTGATAATCCAACCTACTTTTTCAATCGTAAGATGATCCCCAAGGGGGCGTAATGCCAGGAATCATCCTGCAGAAATCCAAAAGACAATATCTCTTTTTCCAAAGGATCAATTCAATTTTTATTTTTAGCGATTAAAGGAGTAATGGAATATGGGTAACTAAACAATGCTCCCTTATTTTTAGAAACAAAATGAGATTCATTCACTATCACCTTTTGCCTGAGGACTTCCTATGTGAATAGTAAGGGTGACACATATTTAGTTAATCCAGAAGGTTTTTTTTGAAATGCATATAAATGAGTCACTGTATAATCAAGGAATAAAACACAACTCCCAATACTTTTCTCTTCAGTTAGCCTCGCTGAATTCTTACCTTTTCCTCTGAAATCCTGCTTATTAGTGCTTTTGTTATTTTAAATTTCAGGGGATGTGAAAAAAAATCGGTGTACCGAAGTTAGGAAAATGGGATATGTTGAGGATAAATCGCATCACACCAGCGAATAACATATTTTTCCTCATTATTGGACCCATTGGTGCTCGACAAGAGTTTATAAGATACAAAATACAACAGATAGTTATATATAACTAAATGAATAAGTTAGGAAAAATGATGGTAAGAACTAGAAGGGATAATAGTGGATAAGTCTACCGTAAGGGCATAGGCCAAATACTTAAGAAAAAATATAATTTCATGGTTGGGTTGAAGTGTAATGAGTCGAATCGCTAAGAAGAACAACTCATCCAAATTGGTGTCATTGGTGAGACCAAATATGGCGAAGAGAAGATCCATTAAGGTATGGTAAAAAGGATTTATGGACTGAGTAGGTATGGGAAATGACAATTTAATTTTGGGTCAGTGGTTTTGAATAAGGTATTAAGGAATTTGTTCTTATCACTCTGAGCCCAAGTAATGAACTCACTATCGAGCCATTTATTGGTTATATCAATACCCTGGGCCAGAATGCCTAACATTTGAGTGATTAATTCCTCATCCAAATTAAGAAACAACATGTGACTAGTGTTAAAATAAAAATGTTTGTTGTTCGAGCTCATAATGTTCATCCAATAGAAAAATTGAATCAGGTTCGAGGATAACTCGAGGCAAAGTTGCATGCAAGATTCCATACTTTAGAAAACATAGGTCATTGGTCGTCGTGGAAGTAGAGGGAGTATGGGTCCTTTTGAGGGTGAGGATATTGGTAAGACACACCTTGGTGTCTTGAACCCTGACCAGCTCATTTAAAAGATATTTTTTCCATGAGGCTTTGACCATTGCTACTTATGGCCACTGAATTACTCTCATAATAGAAATAAGGAGGGGTGGGGTGACTTAACAGTCGATGGGAGAAAATGCTTTGGCCTGGGAATTGTCTCCCACGCTTCCTCAGAGAGCATGCAGAGGTAAGAAAAATAGAATGAATGGTGAAAATATTATGAAATTAAGTTTAAAAGGGAAAATTACAAGGATAGTTAAAGATCGTAGCCGGATGCTCATCTGCCATTGGACAACCTACCTGCCACGAAGAGAGGGACCCGCTCATCACATGGATACGTATGGTTAAACAGTGAGCAGGAAGTAATAAGAGCACAAGTTTGACTGCATTGTGATCTGATAATCGTTCGAACGGTTTGCCACAAATGGCTAATATCTGTCAGATGGTAGGCTTGTGTTTAAAACACACACTACTATGAAAGTGACAACGTTGTTGAGCCATCATATTTAAAGCTCAATGGATGTCTCTTGGTGTGTCGAATGGAAGTTAGGCCCATTGGGGTTTTTGGAAGGCATTAAAGACATGCCAATAAGGAATGTGATTGATGTGGATGGACCGTTGATCTCTCGCTGGGAGAGATCCACCTCATGAATCTACCCGCTTCATAACATGAGCATGCTTTCCCCAATTATATATGCATAAAGGTAAATAACTTAAAATTCGAGAGGGGGAGGAAAATTTTAGCCCCTAACATGGGCTCCATCTTGGGATGGTTCTCCCCTATGGGGAACCATGAATGAAGGCCAAGTTCCTTATCCATTGGGCCATATATTTGAAAGTAACCAGCGATGAGGATTCCCTGATGAGACAGCTCCGTACAGATACGGCATGAGGGAGATTTTGGTGATGCGATGGATTAAATGGAAGAATTAATGGAGAAATGACATGAACTAATAAATGAATATAATGGAAACCATCACATTAAACATGATTATTAAGTCAATTGTTTGAGATGGAGGAAGCTAATTGTGATGTTGGGCATTAGGAGAAGTGGTAGAGGCCGACGAGAGACTCTTCACGAGAAGCTTGACAGAATGTTGTGCCTATTAGTAGCGATGAAAGAATGTATGGCTTGAATTAAGGATCATCTAACACTTTTGTCTAGAATATTCCAGGGACTTCAGGGTATACGACCATGTGAAACTACTGGAAGTTCCCACCTCGCAGGATGATTATAAATTTTTATTCAATTCTTTTTCAATTACATTCATTCTCTCCCCTTTATATATACAAGTGCGGAATTGATGATAAATTTGTGAGTGACTACCACTGAATGGTTCCCATACAAATTTTATATGGGTTTAGCGATAGACCATAAAAATTTGAGCATTAAAGGGGAATTATAAGGAGGTTAGTGTTTCCTGAACATTTAATATAGGCCTATGTAACAAAGTTTCCCATGAGGAGACTAGTGTGTTGCAAAAAATAAATGTTGAGACTGAAAACATCAAAACAAAAGGTTTTAGGAAACGCCTCCATAGAATTTACCATCGAACGTTTATTTGCTTCCAACGATCGTACATAGCCCCGACATAATAATTTGTTGCCTTACTAATAATATTTTCCTCAGCTTCTTATTTTCCCAGATTTTTTAAGGTTTGTTATGTATTCAATTCATTTATTTCATTGATTTTTCCTTTGTATCACAGTGGGAAGAAGGAAAACTGGAAATTTCCAATGTCACTAATGTCGCTCTGCTACCAGTGAGTGTCCATAGCCATGGTGGAGCCATTAACATAGCCCTCAAAACCAGAACATGAGGGGATGGGTAGATTACACACTGAATTTATCAGTGTCACTGACCTTGCTCTGCTTCCAGTGAGAATCCATATCCCTAGAGGATATTGTCATCATACCCCATCCTAAGAGGGAAGGCTAAATATCAGTGAGTAACAAACTAGTGATGGCACTTTTCCGTGGAGGAGGAAAATATTTTTCTTTGTAGATCCGAGATTAAGGATAGTTATAGCACAAAAGTTCCTTTTTAGGAATTAAAAAAAAAAATCATAGGTGTATGATTACCTTCAGGGACATGGAATAATGAAATCAGACGGGATTATAATTTGTTTTGTACGTAAATTGCATGGCCCCAAAGTCGCTTATATTTAAGAACCACTCGGGATATACCATAGAAAAATCGTTATAAATATTTTTGCACTTGTTTAATTCTTGATCGAGAAATATAATTTCAAATGATGTCACTTATTCGTAATTGTATGTAGATTGTTTATAACTTAGATGATGTGGCTTATATACAGATATTCCAAATGTACAAATTTCCAGTTTTACTAATATAACATGTGTTGTCATTTTATTAATATACTTTTATTATAATTATTCCATTTTCATTTTCTATTTTTTCATTTTTATTTTATTACTTTATTATTACTATTATTATTTTTATTTTTATTTTTTTGGAAACAAAATAATTAGCAGGTAACAGAATGATTAAGAAATTGGTCGTTGATAGCATGACCAACTTCTTCTCCTTCAATGTTCCTAAGAGAAAAAGGATTTCCTCCCTCGATCTTATTGATGAAAAATGGTCCCAACCACATGTTATAGAATTTATCGTACTTTCTTGATTCCTCATTTCTCTTGTCCCATTTGATGACCCAGTCTATGGGGAGAAAAAGTATATCCTTAACCTGTTTTTCAAAGATGTTTTTAACCATAGTCTGGTGTTGATTTATCCTTTCATAGACCAATTCCCTTTCTTGATGCAGCTGGATCATTTGATTTATTCACCTTTGGAAATCATTAGGCTCCTCGTTGGCTACTTAAATGGTTTTCAAAAATTTGATAACCAGATATGGCCATAGACCAGTTGAAAAGGAGAAGTACCCATGGATTTTTTGGTAATGATCCTATCACCCCAGTTTGCATACTTTAACCCGACATGCCAATTCTTCTTCTTTGAATGCAAATATTTTTTCAAAATTTTAACGATTTTATTGTTAATGGACTCAAAAATTCCCATTTACCTAAGCGTAATAAGTTGTTGAGTGACCCAACTTAACCTCATAATTATCGCAAAAATTTTGAAAATGAGTTGGACAAAAGGGCTTGGCATTATCGGCTATGATAATTTTAGGGAAACCGAAAGGAGAAAAAATATTTTTTTGTTAGAAAATCCATCATGACCTTATTGTTTATTTTTCTGAATAGCGCAACTTCCACCCATTTTGTAAAATAATCAGTCGTGTTGATAACCCAACAGTGTTGGCCACTGGAAGGGTGGTGGATCTCTCTGATGAAGTCTAAACCCCATTTCTAGAAGGGGGGTGAATCTATTGGATGAAATCTAAGCCCCATTTTTGGAAAGGTGATTCGGTCATGATGGGCTTGAGGGGAAATGCTGCAAGATTTTTCTTTCCAACAAAAATCTGACATTGGTGGTAAGCCCTTACTTTTCTAGTCACATCTCGAAAGAGGGTAGGACAATAAAGGCCACTCCTTATAATTTTATGAGAAATGGCCCACCATGCATAATGGCCTCCACATACCACATCATGACGCTGAGAAATTAGGTATTTGGCTTGGGACAGTAAGACGAAATTCAAAAGGATGCCTATTGGATCTTTCTAGTACAATTTACCCTTAATAATACAATAACTTATAGATTTTAACTTGAGTGAATGTTTTGCAGCTTTTCTCAAGGAACTAGGAAGCTACATAGTATGAAGGTAACTAATGATATCCCTGTACCACTCAAATGATAAAAAATTAGGGTGAATAGTACCAGGGATTGGAAGTACCAACAACCGACCTTCACTTACTACTATCGAGTTTTCTAGAGCAATTAGGTTGATTCCTAGTGCATAATAATTTTCTTCAATCAATAATATAGCTAGCCCTTGACCTTTAATGATTTTAATGGTCTTTATATCTAGATCATATTCCAGAGTTTTAGTGATCAATTTCCCTATTTGTCCCTTATTATCATGTTGCAAGAGTATATCTCATATTGCAAGGTGCGGAAGGTATACTATTGATTTGCCTAGCAAAATGTGTTCCATGAAGGGCTTAAAGAATTTAATTAGGGCATAATCCTTATTCTACATGATTTTATACTTCAATTCTGCATTCCGGAGAGACTTACTTAAAAATTATACTAGCTATTCATATCCATCTTGTTTTTTTTTACAGCAAGACACCATCAATAGTATGCTCTAAGGAAAATGGGAAAATAATAAAATCCTTTTTATAGTCTGGAATGATAAGGACAGGGTCCTCCATAATGGTTTTTTTAATTATTTCAAAAGAGGACTTTCACTCCTCATCCCACTTAATATCATTACTCTTTTGCAGCATCCAGGTTATATTCTTAACTATTTCTATGAAATTAGGAATGAATCTTCTCAAGAAGTTTATTTTCCCCAAGAATGCATGAACCTCTTTCTTTGTACGAGGGAGATAAATTGCTTGGATGGCTTGTACCCTTTACAGGTTGATCCTAACACCTTGCTAGGATGCTATGTTCCCCAACAATTTTCCTTCGGTCATAGCAAAGAAATACTTCTTTGGGTTCAGGGAAAAACCAAACCTACGACACTTTTGGAAGATTACTTCTAGATGTTTGAGATGTTGGTAATCTCTTGAGGAGAATGTGGTCATGTCATCCAAATATATTACTATGAACCGATCCTTGTCATTGGAAAAATAAATATACATTTCCATCTAGAATGTTTCTCCCACGTTCATCAACCTGAACAACATCTTCTGATACATGAATTTACCCCAAGGGATGGTGCAGGAAATTTTGTACATATCGTCTTTGTGGACAACTATCTTCTTATAACAAAAAAACTCATCCATCATGGAGATGAAAGTGGCGTTGACTACTCATTGGAGTATAACGTTCATTTTAGGTAGAGGGTAATTATCTTTCAAGGAAGCTCGGTTAAGGTTCCTGAAATCTATGCATGACCTAATTTCACCAATTTTCTTTGTAATGGGGACTAGAATTTCCACCCAGGTAGAGTATCGTAAAGTGACAAAGTTTATTCTTCAAAGGTTTATCCCCTTCCTTTAAGGGAATCATATGCTCTATTATGCTCTGGTTGTAAGCTTTAAGTTCATCATATGACCAATCAAAAACATCAACATATTTTGAAAGAAGATGAATGTATCGATCCTTAACCTCGAGCGGTAGAAATTTTTATGGTTTCTATCTCGATATTGGGAGGCTTAAGGGCGGGGTTAGCAACAACGTCCTTGCAGTCGAAAATTTTATCCAAATGAATTAACCCTCTTGAGATGTAATTAGTTTTCAACTGAATGACATTGTGCTTACTATTATTAGTTTTTAAAAGGGTAGCAATGACATGATATTGGTAAATATCTTCATATTCATCGATACAACGATCTGAGAAATCTTTGACAAGTTGTATAAACCTATTTATCTCTTGCTCATCTTCAAATTCTTGTCAATGCTTCACATTGTCGGGTATGGAGGGCATGAAAATGACTTCTATTTCAAATTGAATTTTGAGTTTGGATGGTGGGATGAAAGTAGCTATCACAATATCCAAAGCATCTACTAACTAGTTCTGCTCCTTAGGAACATTGGTAAACTTGATGACTGAGAAGAAATTATACACCAAGTCTGAGACCTGGCTCCTCTAACCGCGCAAACAAGGGTGTTTGGTTTGAATTTTTTTTTTCACTTGCTTCATTACGAGTCTAGAGTCACCATATATTGATAAATTTTTAATATTAAGCCTACATGTTGTCTCTAACCCCAGAACGAGGGCTTCTTACTTGGCTACATTATTGGTGGTTTCTAAATTTGATTTAAAATAAAAGGATGAATTTTTTTGAGAGGGTGGTATTAAAACAACATCGGCACGAGACCCAGCTTTGGAAGAGGCTCCATCAACGTACATTTTCCAAACTGTGTTGCGGTCTAGGAGAATGGGAACGAAATTGTGCTTCTTGGTCATAAGTAACTTTTCCTCTTCCGAGACAGTAAATAAAAATTTTCTTATATTTTCTTTGAAATTATAAATTAGGGATTTCTCGGGGTTTTGTTTTGAGCTAATGGTATTTTTCAACCTAGAATCCCTATATAAGCGATGAGTACCCCTTCCAAACATAGGGATGGTAGCATAAGAGAGGTCTAGTGGAAGTGATCCTCCAAGCTTAGCACCCCAGATCCTAGAGAGGAGAATCACGTAATTGGGAGGCACATCAACCACGACTATGTCATTGACCACAATTTTAACTGGGACCTAGGCCAAGAAAACTACCAAATATTTGATTACACCTAATCATTTAACTCTGCGAGAATCAAAAGAATACAGATCATAAAATTATCGAGCTATGATTAGCCCGAGTTTATCTATGATTTATTTAGGCATAAGGTTTTGGGAGGCACTTAATTCAAGCATGAAATTGTGAAGGTTCTAATCATGGATCTTCAATCTGATATAAAAAAGAGGCACTAATTTACTATTTTCCTTATTTGTGAGGCCAAGGTAAATATTGGGGGCATTGTCCTTGACGTTATTAACATTATTCAACCCAATTTCTTATGGTGGCTGGTGAGAGGCTTTAAAAAATGACTCAATACTCTGCTTATAATTAGGGAGCTTTACGACCTCAGTTAATGGCATACTAATCCCTAGCTTATTTAGCTCACTTTGCAAGCTGAATTTTTTAGGAAGAGAAGGATTTTCCTCTGTAGTATTAGGCTCGACAGATGGCACAACCTTATCTTTAAAATATTTATTTTGAGGGGTAGATTCCTTATGAGGTTCCTGATCTTTTTTGGTTCTAAGGTTATACTTATGTTGGAATTGTGCTTCAAGTCATTTAGCGAGTCTTTGAATTTGAGGGTCATAGAATTCCTACTCTAGATATTTGAGGGAGTTTAGGAAGGGCATGTCAAAAGAATTTATAGAATCTACATTCGGATATTCACCTTCCTCAGGTTTCATGAGCTCAATGGTAGATTCGTCATCATGCTCATCCACAATATTAGTGTTATTTCTAATAGGAGGCTATACAGGTGTCGTATATGGAATTTGTCCTCTCTACAACATTTGTTGAGGGTGAGAACAATTGAAAGGAGCCTGAATCCTGGGAGGAAAATATTTGGTTTTGGTGGATTAGGTTGGAAATTAGGTTGCACTAAGGGATTTGTGGGGGGAGGGGCTACACTATTTCTAACTTCAAAGTGCTGAATTTTATTATTCAAGGATTTAATTAGCTCAGACATATATTTGATTTTTTTCTCCTGGTAGGAGGAAGAGATAGGAAGTTGGGGTGAGCTATCAATGGCTTTATTTTTTCCCGTATAGTTGGTGTCCCGAGAGAACCGTTTCGTTGTAACAATGACGTTACCTTCACAAGCACAGACCTTAGCATGTGCATCAACTAACATAGCAGTTTCTCTCTCTCGCAAAGAGTATGACACATCATTGTTGAGCGTTGTGGAATATGCTACCACAATAGTAGTATCATATGGCCGATCCGTGGTGGGAAAATGATTTTAACATTTAGTGAATCTTTTATTTAGGTCTGAGACAGACTCATCGAGTTTTAGGTTGAGGGAAGAGAATTCCGTGAGCCATCACTAGTTAATTTTATTAACATTGTACTGCTATGTGAACAACTAAATTAGCCTATCCATGGTATTGATATCGTTTGGGGTGAGGGTCCTAAATAATTTGCGAGGCTCGCCCTCAAGGCATTGCATAAACACTCATGCAAATATCATCATATTTAGCCCCTACGTTGTCACAATAATCTTGTACTTTGACTACATGCTCTTCAGCATTTTGATCTCCCTCATTATCGAAACTAGGTAGATTGTTTTTGTACTTAGGAAAAAAATCATGTAGAGCCCCTTGAAAATTAAGGGGCCAATACTTGAAATTTACCTTATAATTCATGGGTGGAGGAACTAGAGGAGAGGGAGGAGAAGCCATCGAAGGAGGTAAATACTAGTACAAATATTTTGGTGGATTGTTTAATAGCGTAGTGGGGGGAGGTAAAGATGTCCTATTAGGATGGGAGGACGATAATGAAGCTATGGATTGAGGATTTGAATGGATATAGATAGAGTATTACAATATCCTAGGGTTAGGAAACATCAAGTGGTTATGTCTAAACTCTTCGAGGCGTCTCCTTGTATTTGCTATAGTAACAAGCAACTCTGGGTCCTCTAGAGGAGAATGACTAACCTTGGAAATGGATCTGGTCAACCTTCGGGGGGTATCCAAGTTTGAAAGAAATCAAAATGAAAATAAAATTAATATATATCTATACAAATTTATATATTTACTTATATTTAACTTGATACGAAAAATACAAGGAATTATTAACAAAGTATGTGGGAAGCGACTGACGTTCGCTTCCTTTGTAGGCTCAGATTCTTCGAGGTTTTCATCATCTAGGGACTTTGGGGTTTTTTTGGGCTCTTTCTTCCTCTTGTGTTAATACTTACCAATTATGACGAAGCTATTGATGTGTCTAGGAAACTTGTAATGACAATTCATATAAAACATTTAATATGCTATGTTGATCGGGCAAGCCAAATAAAATATGTGATTGAACAGTGTTAGAATTAATGATCCATGGATTTAAACTAATAATCCCCAGTAATGGCGCCAAAATAATGTTGGTGCTCAAATTATTCCCACATGTAAATGAATTAAGTACACATTCAATGAGGACTTGTAATTCCTTTCGCTCTAGGTTCCACAACTGACATCCAATGCAGTAGAGGGGGTAACCCAGATATTCAGTTATATGATTTTCAATATACGAAAAATTCAGGTCAGATACATATAATTGATCGTTGTAATAAATAATAGAATTTACACAAGAGATTAATAGAATTCAATGATCACAACCTCTGAAACAACATCCAAGCAACATGAAGAAGTTAACAATGGATTTTAGAAAGAGATGGCAATGATAATAAAGAAAAGAAAATAAACAAAAAATTAAAATGACAAAAGTCTAAGTGTAACAATTGTTCCTGCATTAAATAAAGATATGTGCAACAAACTGATACATTCTCTTTGCTCTACTTTGAACCTTTATAGATAAACATGGTCAATAATAGTTATTGGAACTAGAATCCATAAAGATAGACTAAAATTCATGATCTTTGAGAACAATAGTAACATTCAAACAAAATAAATGAAAACACATTAATCTGCAATCGCTACTATAGAGCATGAGTTATTTTAGAGAAAAATACAAGATTTTTATTGACATAAATCCAGTATAAATCATTCATTCCTACATTTGATAATATAAATATTAGAACATTAAAACCAAATGGATCAATTCCTAAACGAGGACAAGCCTCTAGTATAGGATTTTTCAAATGATGATAAAAAATAAACAACAAACAGAAAAAGATTCTTCAGATCTCTAGGATAAATTTCAAAATTGTAAAAGGAAATTGTGTAGCATGTACAAGCAGTTCACATAAACTA
This sequence comes from Pinus albicaulis, assembly GCA_034641835.2. Taxonomy (NCBI): domain Eukaryota; kingdom Viridiplantae; phylum Streptophyta; class Pinopsida; order Pinales; family Pinaceae; genus Pinus; species Pinus albicaulis. The sequence continues at coordinate 952,640,885 of CM076575.1, read as the reverse complement.
GGAAAATTTCTCACTTCTATCAACAACTCCCCCATGATGGGAAACCGGGTTTTCAATAATAGTTTTGAAAAATTAAATGTATCAACAATTTTTTTCACTGTAACCAATTAAACATTGAACTTAAATAAAATAATTTTTTGGAAATGAAACCACTAATCATCATGAAACTTTGAGGTTTTTGAAGATTTAGTTTTCTTGGTAGATCTTGCAGGAGAGAATGCATGGGCTCCAGACATCTTGACGGTTGGTGCTTGTGTGGTAATCAAGGGGATATCACTCCAATCCTCTAGTTTCTTCGTCACTGACTTCATCGACTGTACAGGCTGGATGACCTATGAGGTGGTGGAGATTTTCTCGATCACCACATTCTCCCTAAATTTTATTTCCAATTTTACCAGTTTGTCCCAATCAGGGGCAGCTAACCAGAGTACATTTTTGTATTTAGTGATTACCACCACCAAATGTGATCTTATCTAATACTGCGTAGTAGGGAGATTTTGTATAATCTTATTTATCCTAGCTAAATGGTAAAATCCATGTCGAGAGCGTTCACCCTTCTAGAAGAGGAGACCGCCTCCTCACCCTACATAGCTGAAAAACCCAGATCTTGCTATGTATTTTTCAGTTGATCAGAGAAATTTTTCTAGGATATCAACCAATTATCTCTGTTCCAAAAAAAAGGCACACCTAATATTCCAATATAATTCCAATCAATTTAAATTCATTTATCTCCTTTATCACTTTATCGAATTCATCATGCATTGCCTAAATAACAACTTGCTTTTATTTCAACATATAGAGGGAGAAAATAGAGTTGTCTTTGAGAGGTAAACCTAACCTACCAGACTATCATCCTCCAAGGTATTGACAAGATCAATGTGGGAATCGATATCCTCTAGTATCTTATCAAGGGTTGTAGTTATGGTCTTCACTTCTGGACTTGCACTTTCTATCATGCCCTTTTCACAACGTGAGAGGATCTCTACATATGCTTGGATCGTAGTGATTTTCTGCCAAATATCCCTCCATATTTCTCCTTTATCTAAAAAAATTATTATCTTCCCTGTCACGGTGACTCTAAGAACTTATTTCAAAGACTTAGCTTTTTCTTTGTTGTCTTTCAAGGCAACTTGAATTTGTTTGATTTTGGCATTCTTCTCACCCACCAAGACTTATGTTTTGTGTCTACCTTGTGCTTTATCTGCTTTGCTAGACTATAGTTCCTACTCCAATTGGGTTATTTTGATGTGTAACAACTTGAAATATTTTGCCTCAGATTTTTTGGCAGAACTAATGGCTTGGTCTATCACATTTGTGTACTATGCCAATATTTTCAAATGCCATTATTAGTTTTCACGAGACTCCACCTTCAGAAACTCTAGCTATTTAATATTTTTTTGTGGCTCCTCTTCTTTTAGTCGCAAGGAAACTTCAATTTCTTGGTTGTGAGCTTTGAATTCTTCTTTCCTTCAAAATCTTGTATCAATACATGAGGGTCATGATCAAGGATCTTAAGGATCGCTTGCAATTCTTTGATTTCCTTGTCTTTTTCCTCGAATAATTTCTTAATGGGCATAATGTCTTTGGGATGGCCAGATTAATGAACGAATATATCCTCTAACTCCTTAATCTATTTTCTCTTAATGCTCACAGCCATATGTACCACCTGTAACTGTTCAGAAACTTTCTCAAAATTCACCTGCATTTTTCTGTTTCCTGTTGTGGAATCAAGTAATATTCGTGCTACAATAGCACCTACCTGTCGATGTAGGTTAATAACAACCATATCTAATAATCTTCCCAGTTTAATGGCTAGTGAAGAGGTCATGGATCCTATCATCAGTTTATTTTCCCTATCTCTAGCTAGAGAATTGTAAGATTCAAGATATTTGTCTCAAAATCGGTAGTCGAGATAAATCGAGGCTCGCCTATGGGGATCACCTCCTTAAGTGATGAGGTGTCTTATAATTTGGATTATTCTAAGAATAAAACAAATTCTGCACCAGCTACCATCATTTACGTTTGTTCAGTAAATGAATGTTTAATATCTAGGGCTTGTGCCCCTGAATACTTGGGTCTAATACCTTCCAAAATCTGTCAGATCTCCTTGTCCAATTATTCGACCTCCCACTAGAACACGTCGGCATCTATGTCATATTCCTTTGGCGTCACTCGTCGAACTAACTCGAGTGGAGTTAGACCTTTTGATTTTGTTTTGAGTGCAAGAGTAGTTGAAGAAGAAGCTGTAGTTTCTATATCTCATTCATGTATCTAAATTTGGTAATCATTCATGCAAACTTCGGAAGTTGCCTCTATCATTCCTGTAGATGCTACTGACTGTGTGATTTCCTCAATTAGAACTGTCAAATTCACCAATTTTTCCAGCTTGGGTATTTTCTCATGAACATAAGAAAATAATCCAGCCTGCATTTTCAATCGTGAGATGATCCCCAAGGGGTCATAATGCCAACAATCATCATGAAAAAATACAACAGAAAATATCTCCTTTTTCAAAGCATCAATTGCATTTTTATTTATAGCAATTAAAGGAGTAATGGCATATGGGTAACTAAAATATGCTCACTTCTTTTTAGAAACAAAATTAGATTCATTCACTATCACCTTTTTCCGTAGGACTTCATATGTGAACAGTGACAGTGACACATATTTAGGTAATAGAGGAGGTTTTTTGTTGAATCCATATAAACTAATCATTGTATAATCAGGGAATAAGAACCAACTCCCAATACTCTGCTCTTCGTTCAGCCTCCAAATTCTAAGACGTTCATCTGAAATCCTACTTATTGGTGCTTCTGTAAATATAACTTCCATGCAATGTGATCAGTGTACTGAAGGTAGGAAAATGGGATAAGTTGAGGGTAAAACGTGTCATGCTACCGGAAAAATTATTTTTCCTAATTATTGGCCCCAATGGTGCTCAACAGGGGTTTAGAAGATAAAAAATACGACAGATAATTATAGAGAAATAAATGAATAAGGTAGGAACAATGAGGGCAAGAACTGAAAGGGATAGCAGTAGATAAGTATACCACAAGGGCATCGGAAAAATACTTAGGAAAATTTATAGTTTGGTTGTTGAGATGAAGTGTAATGTGTTAAATGGCCAAGAATATTGCCTCGTCCAGCTTGGTGTCATCGGCGAGACCAAATATGATGGAGAGAAGAGATGTTAAGGTATGGTAAAAAGGCTTTAGGGACTGAGTAGGTATGGGAAATGAAAATTTTAATTTTGGGTCAGGGATTTCAAACAAGGTCTTAAGTAATTTGAACTTATCACTCTCAGCCCAAGTAAGTAACTCACTGACCAACCCTTTATCTATTATATCAATCTCCTGGGCTAGAATGCCTAGTATTTTAGCCATTACTTACTCATGTGACTTAAGAAACAATGTACAGCTGGTCTTGAGATAAAACTCTTTTTTTCTTAGCACATAATGCTCAACTAGTAGCAAAATTGAATCAGGGTCAAAGTGAAATCGGGGAAAAGTTGCATGAAATATTCCCGACTTTAGGAAACACAGGTAATCAGTCATCGTGACAGTAGAGGGAGTAAGGGTCGTTTTGAGCGAAAGGATATCGGTAAGACACACCTTGGTACCTTGAACCCATGCCAACTCATTTACAAGAGCTTATTTCCCCTAAGGATCGATCATTGATACTTATGGAAGCTGAATTAATGTCATAACAGAAAGAAGAAGGGGTGTAGTGACTTATCGATCGATGGAAGAAAATCATTTGGCCTCAGATTTATCTCGTGCCCTCTACTAATTATGGTTGTGCTTCCTCGGAGGGCATGTAGAGGTAAGACAATAAGAAGAAATGGTGAAAATATGATGACATTGAGGTTAAAAAGGAATATTACAAGGATAATTAAATGTCGTAGCCAGATGTAGATTAGCCATTGGACAACCTACCTACCATGAAGGGAGGGACCCGTTCATTGCATGGGGAAGGATCATTAAAAAATGCACAAGTTCCTGTGTGATCACCATAGACTTAAAAATGATCAATGTTCATAGTGACATCAAGTTTGTGAGGAGGAAGTAAATGGTGCACAAGTTTGAATGTGATTTGATCTAATATTCGTTTGATCGGTTCTCCTCGAATGGCTAAGATCTTTCGGACAGTATGCCTGCATTTAAAATGCGCGTGAATCTAAAAGCGACAATGCTGCCAAGTCATCAAATTTAAATCTCAATGGATGTTTCTCAGTGAGTCGAGTGGAATTTAGGCCCATCAAGGTTTTTGAAAGGCGTTAAAGGCATCCCATCAAGGAATGCGATGGGTGTATATGGACTATTGATCTCCTGTTGTGAGAGATCCACGTCATTAATCTTCCCGCTTTCCCCAATTAAATATTAATAAATCTAAATAAATTAAACTTTGAGAGGGGGAGGGGCATTTTAGCCCCTAACAGTATCAAAGCAAGGTTTGGCCAAGTTGCAAGAATGGGAAACAAGAGTCTCAAAGAGTTAGAGAAGTTGAATTTGTCTCTTCGTATGGAGAAAATTTAATTGAGAATAATGCTATAAATGGTTGAAGAGGAGAAGAGGCATATGCACCTTCAGATGTAGCATGTACTTGAGGAATAAGTTGCTGAAAGTTCCACTCATGTGACAACAAAAGACACCTACAAAATGAAACTGATATGTGTGAATGGTTCAAACAGTGGTTATGGACCTTATGAGGAAGATGATCTAGGTGCATTTATCTTCAATATTCTCACCATATCTCAGTTGGTAAGAGTGGGTGGCTAGAATCATATACAATGTTGTCATCATCATCATCATAAGCTTAAAAGATGAATGGAAAGTATAGGGGAGGTAATAGGAATTTCAAGTACAATTCCTTATGTTTATGTTCATAACACCTCTTTTGCAAAATTTGAGGAGCATAGCAAAGGAATTGATATGAAGCTAGTTTCAAAAATGGGTTATGAAGGAGGAGGTCTCGACATCAATGGCCAAGGGATCAACAATCTAATAATGGTACAAGTGAGACCAAAGTATCAAGGGTTGGGATATGGTCAAATGTATCTGGTAGAATTATCTACATGATTTGAGGGACATCAATCATCAAAGGAGGATATGTCACACGAAGATGGTGGCGACAATGTTCATTTATCTCCAAAGTGAGATGAGTGCTTGAAAGGACCTTGTATGTCATCGTACACTCCACATAGTCAAATATGCAGCTCCAAGGAAAGGTATAAATCTCATGGATGTTTTAAAAATTATGGTAATTTTGACTATTTGTGGAATAAGTACTTTTGGGTGCATTTTTGTACTTATTTCCTACATCTATTTCCCCCATTTTTACCTTTTGACCTCAAACCTTGGGACTACCTTTGCCTTTTTCAATTATTTTCTATCCTAAAAAGTGTTGTTTTACCTTATTTCATTATCTTGTTGTTTCATTTATTATTATGTTGTATTGTTTCCTTTTTTTTGGCTAACTTGGATGAATTTTGGAATAAGTTCTTTGGTCTTTTGCAGTCCTTCCAGATGTTATTCTTAGCACAAAAGACCTAGAGCATTAGTTGTACATAATCATTTGAAAGTGTGTTGTTACAGTGAGTCGTTACACTGTGATGATGTTACATCATGGTGTTGTTACAGACCCGCTATTACAAACTGTTGTTATAGTTGGATTGTTGATTGGATATCATCAACTTCCAGATGTCGGCTTGTCCTCAATTGTTGTTATGCTACAGATATCATTTTCCACAAAAGTTGTAGAAGTCATTACATATTATATTTTAGGATGACATATTTTAGCTAGTTTTGATTGTAATCAATATTCTCCCAGTCAGACTTTTTATTAAGGAATTGATTGTAACTATATGTATCTTACTTTGATCAGCATGAGAATCGTAAGATTATCATGACTGATCTGTTCCTTATTTTTCTAAACATGTAACCATTATATAAATCTCGACCCTTGAGGTCAAGGGGTTAATAGAGAATAGTATTAATTTTGGCTCTGTAATTTTGGTCACATTAATACAAATATATCATGTTGTTGTTGTTACATGTGTTTGCTAGTTTAATTTTCATTTAGTTTCTATCTCCTCCTGTGCCTTGCTAGGGAGGAACGGACCTCCTCTTTAGTGGGGACTGCAGTGGTTAAAGTAGTTGTACTATATTTCTTATTTTATTTGTGTATTGATGGAGTGTTGTTGTTTTTGTTCTGTCTGTAAGTAGATATGCTTCAGTTTCGATATTATTATGTTGTTACACGGATGTGATTAGAAATACGAGTTGGTGTAATTTTTGTGTGGCACGCTAGGTACCATTTAGTTGATGCATGATTACATTCTTGTAGATTTTTTTTATTCCTACATGAGTGTTAAGTTTTAGCAATAGATTCAGCAACGATTCCTCTTTATTTTGATTTTTCTTCTGGTTTGATGTATCGGCATAGATAGTGAAATTGTCATTGAGATAAAAGATGTCCCTGGATTGATAATTTATGTGTACCATCTTAGTCATTTAATATTTATTAATACATTCTAACATTTTGGCATCGTTTCCGGGGACGGTAGTGATGATCCAATCAACCAGAATTGTTTGTTTGATGATAGGGTGTTCCTACTCAGCAATTGTTGGGGGGTAAGACGAGAGGTAAGAACCTGTGCATCGCTCTAACATACCTGGGCGGGCTCACCATTGCTATGCTGGGGCACTTAGAATTTTTAGTTTTGGGTGTTTTTCTTCAGTGTGTTTTCAGCTATACAGTTGTTGGGCGGTAAGATGAGTAGGCTTTGTGCATCGCTCTAACATACCTGGGCGGGCTCACCATTGCTATGCTGGGGCACTTAGAATTTTTAGTTTTGGGTGTTTTTCTTCAGTGTGTTTTCAGCTATACAGTTGTTGGGCGGTAAGATGAGAGGTAAGAACCTACACATTTCTCTAACATACTTGGGCGGGTTTTTCCACTATAGAAACTGAGGCACTTGTAGGAAGGATTGATACACATAGGTTCCATGTGTGCTGGTAGGACAATAGATAAATCCAAGACACCACTCACTCTAACTAACTACATGAAAGACGGGTCGTAAAAAGGAAAAGAAGAGTGCAGAATTGGAAGAAAGACATTCTTTGGAGATCTGATCCCAAAAGAAAAAAAGGAACAATCTACTTCATACAGAGATAATAGGAAGAAGGGACCCTAGAAAGTTGCTACTATATAAAATCCTGAGGCATCGGTACCTTCTGTGTCAGGACCTCATCACCCTTCAAACATCATATCCACTATTTTTATAATCTAAGCTTCTGTGATCCATTATACAAATTGTAACATTCTTTCGGCAATAATCACTTGCAATGGAACATGTTCAACAAATTTCAAACCAATGAGGGTGGTTCATCATCAGGAACCATGGCTTGAAACGTGTCGACCATGTTCCATTACATGTGATTATTACCGAAAGGATTTTACAATTAGGATATCCACTCCTGATATCAAGACTTTAGATCTGAAACAGCAGTAGAAGGCCATTGATCAAAATATAAAAGTTGAAGGACAAGGGGAGACCATTGAGAAGCATCAGGGGCCTAAGGAACAACATTTAGTTGATCATCATTTGAATGGAGTTAGTGCAGTGAAACAACTCATCCTGGAATAGCATGATCCTTTATTTATTTTTCAATCCCCTGCATATTTCGAGGTCAGTTCATTTCATCAGGAAGAATCGACCATGGGGGACGAGAATATTAAGACAGATGGTATTGTTGCTTTTGAATTCCCGATATTGGCGACACAGGATGAAGCTCCTATAAAGAAAATTATTTTATCATCTCTACCATCCTTTCAAGGGATGGCTGTTGAAGATCCGGATACCTTTGTGTTCAAGTTTGATGTGCTGTGTAGGAGTTATAACTACACTTCAGACGCCTAGAAGCTGAAATTGTTTCCTACCAATCTGAAAGGAGCGGCATTAAGATGGTTCATGATACTGGGTGTTGGCACAATCTGAACCTAGAATGACATGAGGGAGCCTTTCCTCTTTAAGTATCAGGATTATTGTCGAACCAGGGATTTGAAGGAATAAATCTTTATAATTACACAAAAGGAAGAGGAGAGCTTAGAAGACTACATGGAATGATTCCATTATAATTTACAAAGGTCTAAGTTTGATAAATTAACCCCGGAAATCCTGAAACCTATATTCCTAATAGGTATAAGAGATGACTGTCTAGAGCATTTGAATCTGTTGGGAAAAGGAGACATATCACAAGAATTGCTTGAAGAAATAATGAAGCTCTGTCTGTGGAGTTCAAGAGGATCGATCAAGGGAAGAATTTTAGTTTGGGACCCTTCAATTCGGATATAGAAATCCGCAAGTGGAGGTACCAAAGAAGATATCGAAAATATATTCGAGGATTTTAAAACCGACCTCCTCATTACTCTCTCTGCCTAGATTACCACGGTACAAGTTAAGAAAGAACAAGAAGAAGTTGAAGAAGCTTTGGAAATATTATGTCCTTGATGCAAAAAGAAACATTTAGAAAGAGAATGCGGACTAAATAGCGCTATCTTGTGCAACATCTGTGAGTTGGCACATTCCACTGGTCAATGCCCATAACTACCCAGACTGAAAACATTTCTTAAAGAATCAAGCGATGATTTCTAGTCTTCCTACTTCATCGGATAAAATATACCATGGCAGTCATGACCTACAGGTATGCCTCGACATTTTTCCTCTTCTAATGCTTGGAATAATTTTTATAATGGTCAGCAATTTCCATGACCATATCCTACTCCTTGCTCAACACAATTTCCTTCACCGTGGAACCAATGGAGTTCCCCTACACCAATTCAATATCCTCCATCGCAATATTATCCTTGGAGTCAGAATTGGAGAGGTAATGGCCAAGGTCCAGTGCCCTCTGCACTATCAATGCAGCAGCAATTACAACTACCTCCTCTTCAAACTCCTACACCTCCTTTCTGACCCCAATTACCTGTGCAACCTAACCCCAATCAGAATAATAAGGCAACTTAGAGCATAGATGCCCTGGTTACTTTCCATACTTATGTTATCAGTCCTATTGGGCTTAATGAGGTTCAGATTTTATCAGGAAAATAAATTAGATCATAACATACTCCCATCATTACCGAGGAATAACGTGAGTCACCTAGAAAGGATATAGTCGATTTTGAAACAATTTTTACACATGTAACGATTGATACAACACTTGTTGTTACACCTGTATCAGCTAGCTTGGGAAGGCCTATTGTTTCTACATTATCCAACATGAGCAGGGCTGGTTCATATGTGATATTTGACTCAGTTGTTAGGGTTTAGGATCCTCCATATCCTCAATGATTAATTGAAACTATGCTGATGTCACAAACTAAATATGAGTTCCTCAAGGAATTACAGAAATTGTATGTGTGGATTCCACTGTTACAAGCTCTTAAGGAAGTACCTATCTATGCTAAAATAGTGAGAGATTTGTGTGTCAAAAATCCTGGAAGGAAGCTGAAAGACCCTGCTACTATCCATGTTATGGGGAAAATGTTTGAACTAATGATTGATCAGGATTTTTTGACTAAATATAATGACCTAGGGAATCCTACAGTGACTGTCCATATTGATGACCAACCCATAACTAACACTCTGATTGATTTAGGGGCATCCATTAATGTAATGACCAAAGATCTTTTTATCTCCCTAGGACTTCATGGGCACATACCTACACCTACAGTGCTTGAATTTGCAGATAGATCCTGTGTCAAGCCTGAGGTAATGAGTGAATATGTGGTGATCACTGTAACTTATTGGAATTATCCGGATGATTTTATCATTCTACAAAGTAAATCCAACCTGGGGGGTCATCCTTTAATCTCGAAGACCATGGCTAGCCACTGCAGAAGCATATATCGAATGTAGATCCAGATCTATGGTAATCTCAGATGGGCAGGCCACTAAGAACCTGAATCTTTACCCCCAAGAGAAACCACATAAGGGTTTGAATAGTCCCTGGTGGGACAAATTTGAACATGAATCTGATTTTTCCCCTACCTCTCCTCACACTTGGAAAAGCACAATACTTTAAGGATGAAATAGATGATGTCATTATTAATGGTTTTATTATCAAATAACTCTATGTTGCCTCTATTAGAGATCCAGGGGAAGAAGTAGATGACGTAAATATTGAACATTTGAAAACTACTCTGCATACTAACAACAGTTGTGTTGAAATTGAGCTAGGGAAATATTTAAACATTAATCCTAACTTGACTGCTGAATAGAACACATTTTTGATACAACTATTACCGAAATATAAAAGGGCATTTGCATGGGAATATACTAATATGAAAGGAATCCATCCTCGCCTATGCACTCACCACATTTACCTTAAAGAGGACTGTAAAACAGTTAGACAACTGCAGCACCGAATGAATCCCACACTTAAGGAGATAGTGAAAGAGGAATTACAGAAAATCCTTAATGTTAATTTCATTTACCCCATTTTTTACACTCAGTGGATGTCTCCTCTTGTCATTGTTGTGAAAAAGAATGGAAAGTGGAGAGTCTGTGTAGACTCTAGAGAACTTAAAAAGGCCACCCAAAAGGGTCATTTCCCTTTACCATTCATTGACCAGGTCATAGATACTCTCTCTAGGAAAAAGTGTTTTTCATTTCTGGACGGGTTCAGTGGCTATAATCAAATACATATTTCCCTAGACGACCAAGACAAGACAACCTTTACCTGCTCATGGGGTACCTTTGCATACAGAGTCCTTCCTTTTGGCCTCTACAATGCGCCAACAACTTTTCAAAGGAAAATATTGGGTATCTTTTCGGATCTATTGAATGACTGTCTCAGAATCTTCGTGGATGACTTTACACCGTATGGGGATGTCTTTGAAAAAAACATTAGTTAATTTGGAAAAGGTACTGGAATGTTGTGAACAAACTAATGTTTCTTTGCGCATGGAGAATTGCCACATGATGATGACCGAGGGGATCATGCTGGGAAATTTCATTTTTGAAGATGGAATCAAGGTAGACACTGAAAAAATTGAGGTAATCTCAAGAATGAAAACTCACAGAACTCAAAAAGAGATATGTGGCTTTCTGGGACATGCAGGGTACTATAGGAGATTTATAGAAAAAATTTTAAAGATTACATCTCCTTTGTTTTGTTTGCTCATGAAAGATGTGGAATTTGTGTAGATAGGGAAGTGTGAGAAAGCCTTTTTGAAGTTAAATAAATGTGTAACAACAACACCTATTTTGCGAGGACTTAACTGGAGGTTGCCATTCCATATCGCTACAAATGCATATGACATAGATGTGGGTGTTGTTTTGGGGTAGGTGGAGGAAAAAAAACCTTATGCCATTTATTAAATCAACAAGAATTTAACTCCAGCTGAGCTTGACTACACAGTGAGCGAGAAGGAATTCCTAGTAGTAGTGCATGCTATCAACAAATTTCGGCACTACATCACTGGGTATCAAGTATTTGTACACACTAACCACGCTACAATTCGATTTTTAATGAATAAACATGTTACCAATGGTAGAGTTACATGATGGTTATTGTTGTTACAGGAATTTGATATCACTATTTTAGATAAACATAGAAAAGATAATGTGGTTGTTGATTTTATTTCTAGGTTAACTATAGGTGATAACTGCACTCCTACTGAGGATTGTTTTCCAGATGAATATATTTTTTACATGTCTACTCACCCACCATGGTATGCAGATATAGCCAACTATCTTGCTGCAGGAAAATTCCCACACCATTTATCTTCCAGAGAAAAAAGGAAGATCATACAACAGAGTGATACTTACTCCTGGATAGAATACAATCTCTATCACACAGGACCAGACTTTTAGATTCGGCGTTGTGTTAGAGAAGATGAGGTCTCTTATATCTTAAAATCTTTTCATGAGGAACCCTGTGGAGGGAACTTCTTGGACAAGAGAATGGGGTATAAATTACTCTCAACAGGGTACTAATTGCTAACTACATTCTAATATGCCAAGAAGTTTGTGAAGGGGTGTGGTAGCTGCCAAAGGATGGGTTAGCCTCTGAAATCAGATGAGATGTCGTTACAGCCTCAGATAGTGATAAAGCCATTTGAGAAATGGGCCCTGGATTTTGTAGGGCCAATTACTCCTTCGTCACGGAAAATATCATACATATTGGTCTGCACTGACTACGTCACAAAGTGGGTTGAAGCGAAGGCACTAACTAGAGCTATAGAGCAGGATGGTTCAGATTTCCTGTTCAAATATATATTTTTTTGCTTCAAAATACCTAGGGAGATAGTGACGGATGGGAGGGCTCAATTTACATCTCATTTGATCCAGAAACTGGTTGAGAAGTATGGAATTCACCACAGGATCACTTTAGCTTATCACCCACAAGAAAATGGTCAAGTGAAGAGCACCAAAAAAGTTATTGAGGGAATTTTAACAAAGACAGTAGCGAGAAACCGAAGAAATTGGACCGAAAAACTTTTGGAGGTGCTGTGGGCTTACAGAACAACATGGAGGAATACTACAGGCTTCTCACCATATGAATTGGTGTATGGTAAGAATCCTTTATTCCACATAGAGTTCAAAATAAATACATTGAGAACAACATTGTAGGTCAATCTGGATTTAAGCACAACGCAAAGACAAAGATTGAACCAGCTCAATGAGTTGGAAGAGAAAGAGTTGGATGCCATTCAGAAGACATAGATCATTCAGCATTAAAGAGCTAGATGGCATGATAGGTTCATTAAATTGAAGAAATTTTATAATGGAGATTGGGCTCTCTTGTACGATTCAATATTCAAGGATTTTAAAGGAAAGCATTGCACGAGATGGCTAGGTCCTTACGAAGTAGACACAATATTTAACAATGGGATTATACAATTGGTTACCACTGGTAGTGCTAAGACACTGTTACTAGTTAATGGGCACCGTCTGAGGTTATATAATCAACCTGCTTAGAAGGAATCATTTGTTAACATTTTCACGGACTCTAATATTTATGTTACAGCAGCAGGGGAATGCTCCCTTGTGCAACCTCAAATTTGAAATTCCAATAAGTGTAACAGCTGAAAACCATTCTTGTGACGACTCTTACACCTGTTTAATATATATATATATATATATATATAATCTGATTGTGAAAACCTCTTTTTGGGGCACAGTCAGACAATTTTTAATAGTTGAAAACCACTTTTGTGGCGGCTGTTACACCCAATATTTATTTTTTCCCTTTTTCAGAACATCATCTTTCCTTCCCGATATATTTTACAAGATGATGTTACTTATTTTTTTCTTTTCTGTATCTATTTTTCCTAGCTATCATGTTTTCTAAAGAATAACACAGTGGTTGTCTTGGTTGTTACACATGTAACAACCAACAGCTATGAACAGTGTTTCCTATCTCGTCGTTATCCTGACATGCAACAATAATTACAACAATCAAGTGTGACCTCCATGATCACTGGAATTAGTTACGCCATCACATTAAATCCCTCCTTCACATCATCTCAAGTATGTCAATTAAAAAGGTAACATCATCATTTAATAATTTGATGATTAATGGCAAGATATGACATTCCCATGATGGTCATGGGCGGCCATCACCATTAAAGCTAGGGGGCGGATAAATCTCATATTCATTGCAAGAAATCCATAGCCTTGAAACTGTCATTAACCCCGTATGCATCAAATTAAATAGCACGATAACCAATTATGACCAAATCTGGCTGGAAAAGGCATTTGTACTTAAAGCTTGTCATTTTCCATAATTAGATATTAATGTAGGAATGTGCGAAGTACGAAGTAGTAATTTGAAAATCTTGTCACCTCTCATCACCTCCCTTAGTTGAAGTCTTGTATCCTCATCCAAAATTCTCAATCTGGGATAAGCTGAGCAAGGTGTTGAGAGAGAACAAGTAGTGCGGCGATATTATGGTTGGTCGAACTTAAGGGGTGATTCAGAGTAACAGTAAGATGGGAGGAGTTGTAGTAAGACATGAGCTAGACTCCATGGAAACTTTGCAGAAGTGTCCGAAATCTTATCAGGTATTTAGGGACGTCGGGTGGCTTGAATATTCTCAAAGTTTGGAAGGCTCAAACGAGGCTATTGCAATTGAATTCGCTAAGAATTTGAATGAACACGAGACCCGAGTCAGGGGCCTGCAAATTGAAGTAAAAAAAGAAGTGGTTGCTCGACTGACCACATTTCCAGTTGAAGGATGGAGATGGTTCAACAGGAAATTTAACGACCCTTCCTTGAAAGAATATTTTCTTGAAGGAGAGGAAAGAGTGGAAAAGAAGGGAAGAGGGGTTGATATATTATCACTCCCCCAACCATGGGCAGATGTTACCCTGGGTCTGATAAAGTACATTACTTGCAAGGGAAGATCCACAGTCGTCTTCAATTACCACTTCCCTTTACTAAATCATCTTCGGCACCAGAAAAAGATCAACCTCCCATTTTTCCTATTGGGAAACATTAAGCATATGGTTGTGGCAGTTAAGATGGCAACACATCCTGAAGCCTGTGTGACCAACCATGGACTTATAAAATTTATCATGTTGGATGCCCTAAGCCAACAAGGAAGGATCTAGGAAGAATTTAAACATAAAAGGCCTAGGACAAGCTGAAGAAAATAGGATGCTACTTTGGAAGGAAGTCATACAGAAGCTGAACTCTAGACCTGGCCCGTCAGGGTCAAAATTGGAAAAGAACCCACTGACAAGCCGATTGGAGACAGGTGGCCAAAAAAAAGGGTGAGAGTTAGCTTGCCAATGGAACCATTTCCCACAGCTGAGAAGCAGAAAGAAGATGAAGGATCAGAAGAAGAATGGAAATAACCCTCTTCATCAGGTAAGGATGAAACTCATGTTCTTCTTTCAAAAATTGAAAATTTAAGAAAGGAAAATGAACAGTTGAAACGTATATTAACTGAGGGGAAGGAAATTTTAGTATCCACCTACGCAACATGTTCTCAGTAATTAACAGCAGCAAGGTATAGGGTTTGTAGGGAAAACACCGGCTCAATGGAGACACAAACGGAACTTCGAGAGGCTATCCCACAAGAACCTTCTAAGGATACTATTGTTACACAAGAACCAGTATTTAAAGTAGAGCCTCCCATAGTAATCGACCTTGAAGCCGATACAAAAGAACCTGTGGAAGCCACTACCGTTACAGAAGAACCACCAGTGGGCACAGAGGCTAACCTAGGTGAAAATAAAGGGGATGATACACAAGAACACACTAATGGCGTTGTTGTTACACAAGAACCAACAGTAGAGGTGGAGAAGACCCATCCAATAAAGTTTGTTACACCCACTATTGATGTTGAATGTAGAGGAACGCCAGGTCCCACCACAAGATGGAGTTCCGAGAAAATTTTGTTGATTTTTGAATTACATAAATGAAGACACAGCCGACGCCTATGACTTCGCTGACCTGCACAAAAGATATTATCATGGGAGATGAGATTTTTGCATGAAGACATGCAAGTGCTTCAGCTCGAGGGAGACATTGGGTGCCATTTTTGTACTTATTTCCTACATCTATTTCCTGCATTGTTACCTTGTGACCTCAAACCTTGGGACTACCTTTTCCTTTTTCACTTCTTTTCTATCTTAAAAAGTGTTGTTTTACCTTATTTAATTATCTTATTGTTTCATTGATTTTTGGCTAACTGGAATGAATGTTGGAAGAAGTTCTCTGGTCTTTTGTTGTCCTTCCAGATGTTATTCTTAGCACAAAATACCTAGAGCATGAGGCATAAAGAAGCAATTAAAAGTGTGTTGTTATAGTGATTTGTTACACTATGATGTTGTTACATCGAGTTGTTGTTATAGACCCGTTATTACAAACTATTGTTATAGTTGTATTGTTGATTGAATATCGTCAACTTATGGATGTTGACCTGTCCTCAATTGATGTTATGCTACAGATGTCGTTTTCCATGACATTTGTAGAAGTCATTACATATTATATTTTATGATGACAACTTTTAGGAAGTTTTGATTGTAATCCATATTCTCCCAGTCAAACTTTTTATTAAGGAATTGGTTGTAACTATATGTATCTTATTTTGATCAGCATGAGAATCGTAAGATTCTCATTACTGATCCATTCCTTGTTTTTCTGAACATGTAACCATTATATAACTCTCGAACATTGAGTTCAGGGGGTTATTAGTGAACAATATTAATTTTGGCACTGTAATTTTGGTCACATTAATACAAATAAATCACGTTTTTTTTTGTTACATGCGTTGTCTGGTTTAATTTTCATTTAGTTTCTATCTCTTCCTGCGCCCTGTTAGAGAGGAAGGGCCCTCCTCTTTAGCAGGGAGCGCAGTGGTTAAAGTATTTGTACTATATTTCTTATTTCCTTTGTGTATTGGTGGAGCGTTGTTGTTGTTGTTATGGCTGTAAGTACATTTGCTTCAGTTTCGATATTATTATGTTGTTACACGAATGTGATTAGAAATACCAGCTAGTTTAATTGTTGTGTGGTGTGCTAGGTACCATTTAATTGAGGCATTCTTACATTCCTCTATATTTTTTTTTATTTCTACACAAGTGTTAAGTTTCAGAAATAGATTCAATAAAAATTCCACGTGGCACCTTGAGGGTGTATTAAAATTTTGGCATAGGTCAGGCAGAGGCCCGACAAGACTTGAACCTTCAACCTCAAGGGTAGTAGTGAAGAAACTTACCAATAGGCTGAATTTTGGTTCATATTATGTATAGAATTTATTTTATATTTGAATTTGAAATCGTGCATGTTTGGGAGGAGGGGTTGGACTTCTAGCACCAACCCCCGTTCACCACTCTACCACATGACCTCAGCGTATAAGGAATGGGGCTCGGGGACAAGCCTCATCCCCTGGGAACTTTGCACCCACATGACTACCAAGGCATCAAAGTGGAGCGCTAATGTAGAGGAGATTATCCCTGACCCCGACCCATGGCCATATCCCACAACACAAGACCGACCGACACGCATGGATTTAAGCACTCAATGAGAGGGTGCATGTAAAGGAGACCAGTCCTTGGTTTCATTTCCAACCCAAATGACCATGAACCAGGAAGTTAAGTGGCCCGGAAGGAAGGGAGGGTCATTGGCCTGACCCTCGATCATGTGGCCTTAACGTGACTATGACCTCGTTGCTTTAGGGGCTAGGCCAATGTGGATGGGCGTTAAGGCCAAGCCCACAGCCTTATGGGCCATGTGGACTAGTTTTTTTCCCTTAAGGGTTATTGGATCAATTAAATGTCAAACAAATTGCACTTTCAGGGGGGGGATTTTCGCTTGATTAGCGGAGAATAAGGTGGATTTGTCGGATGGTTATTATGTGTGTATGATTTGTAGGAAAAATAACAAAAAAATTACTTAAAGATCTTTAAATCCATATCTTTTGTAGTTTTTGGCCAATTTGAGCTCAAGAAGAATCTATGTAGGGGTTTTTGGACATTCTGGATCCAATGTTGACCTCCATTTTCTTAATTGAGCACATCTAAGAATATTTTTTGTAGGTTAAAGTCCAAGGGTGTATGGATCAATCAGTGTTTTGGAGTAGTTCTTGAAGGTGTTTGAGCATGGAGAAGTCTTTGGAGGGGTTTTATTATGTTCTAAATTTTACTACAAAAGATGTTACTTATAGGGTTCATCTCATCTTTTATTTTCTCACCATTTCATGTTGACCAATTTTTTTCTTATGTCCTTCAATGTGGAATTGCAGTGCTTTTATGCTCATGTATGCTCATTTTTAGTTGGACTGTAGGGTCTTTGTAGGACACACCTTGTGTTGCTGAAGTTTTCATGATGATTGTAGGTTATCATGATGTTTATGTGAGAGTTCTTTGTAGGATAAAATTTCCTTAAAGGCGAAATAGCCACATGTTTCATCAGCAAAATTTTATGTACTCCATTTATACTGAATATATGGAATGATCTAGCAATATTGGAAAGCCCGGAGATGTAGCCCGAGAGTGGTGAACTCTGTCACCAAATCCTTTTTTTTTCTCTCCCTGTATGCATGTATGAGTTATGTGATGTTGTGTTTCTTATGTTTAAGCTTACATGTGAAACATAACTCATACCTTGAAAAGGCCTTTTGAAAAACTCGGTTTGTGTTAAGACCCCTTTTCCCTTGCAAAATGTTAGTGGACGATCATTTTTAGGAAGGAGGAGTTCTCTTCCAATTTTAGATCAAAGAAAAAAGCACCACTGCCCACTCTTCCTTTGCAAATTAGATTATACGAGATTAATAACCTCAAATTTGTGGATATTGTAGAAAAATCCATTGTAAAGTTTGAGTTCGGTACAAAATACTTCAATCTGTATGACCAGAGGAGAATTTGCAAGGATAACTATGTGAGAATATAATACAATTGGGTCAATGGGGAATTTTAATGGATGGAGGAGGATCCATGGAATAATTTATACAATGCCTCCAAACCCTGCTAACCGATCAATATAGTTGGGACTTCACAGTCCACTCCACATCTAGCAGCAACTTCATAAGAAACAATAACAGAAGGCAGCAGCCTGATACAACACAAGGGAAAGAGAAAGGTTGCTAACCGGATATAGGAAGAGAAAAGATGGAAGATGTAAGCAGGTCCACTTCTCAAAAAATAAGCTTTGGCAGTAGAAGCAAAGAGGAAGCAAAGGAAACTGAGATAAGAATGGAGAAAGAGAGAAAAGAAGAGCTTGCAAGAAGCAGAATTGAGAGTACAGAAAGCATAACAAGAATTGAGGGAAGAATGAGAGAAAAGGAGGAAAGAACAAGATGAGAAGACAAAGGGAAGAATAAGGAAGGCAAGGTTCCATAGCAGAAGAAACAACACCCATACAGGTTGAAGAGAAGGGAGAAAACCAGCCAGTAGAAAAGGTAGAGAGCGAACAGATGCATGATAGAGAGCTTGCTAAATATATTGAAGATTTGATTGAAGTTGTGGATATGGAGATGGAATCAGAGCCATAGGATGAAGATGTGGACCTGATGCCTAACACACGGAATTTCACCATTCATACTCCACTACCTCTAGAAGCAGAGTTATCCCCAAGCAAGGAAGGGGACATAGTGCCGCTTGATGATGATCCAGTAATGGACGTGTACAATCTATCATATAATTTACTCTAGAAGAGGATCGTACAAGCACAGAGAAATCATTTTCTAGATAATCATGCATCACCTGCATTCGTGAGAGAGAGGGTGATAGTGGTGGACACCAGCAGGAATTGAAATATTATTGACGAAGCCAACTTTCCCTTTGCAAGTGTGATGAGATCTAATGCTCAGTATTTGACGATCGAGAATAGGTAGTTGGTATAGAATTTACAGGTTGCCCGGAAATAGATAGAATAACTCTGCATAGCAACATAGAATGTATTATTTGCATAGGTCTACTTTGATGATATGGGAGCAACAATACTTGCTGAAGTATCCACACTTGGAGATAATATGTGTGACCTATATAAGGAGGTCATGACCATACATAAGGAATTTTTCCACTTGCATGCTTTTCAGCAACAAAGAAATGAATTTTTTAAGATCCTTATGAATGTGAAATATATCATCACCTTCTTGCATGAGTGGACAATACAATACAAGGGGGCACCGCTTACAGTTGTGAGGAAAATGAAGTCGCAAGAAGAACTAGAGAGAGCAAGAGTTCGGATATTGATCCAGAAAATCAAGCAACTCACCTCCTTCATTGGAAGTATTCAGGACTCATATGTACAGATATATAACATTTTGAATTTCATTGTGAGAACCAACAATATCCCATCAGTGAGCTCACTCAGCGAAGCCCAACGCAAATTTCAAGTCAGGAAGGAGATCAATGAGTACTTGGAGCACCTACAATAGATCGCCACCCAAGAAGACTTGGAGCTTAATAGAGAGAACATGCAGAACTACATCAGTGGTCCGGTCTAGATCAGAGCAATGATGCAACTGCTTGAGAAAGAAGTTGAGACAGGTTGCAAATCATTGTACTCGGATGTTATGGAGGACAGATTCTGCTTCCAGCGAGAGACCATCACAGACTTTTTGGATTTCATCACACAATACCAAGCTTTCCATCAATATGTGACTGTGAAGCATCAACTAGAAGTTGTTGAGCTATATTTCACCCAAACTCAAGAGTCATAGTATTTTGTCTTGTTAGGCTATCAAATTGTCTCTAGCCTATTTTTTCCAATATGGGTATGAGTGGAAAATGTAATATTATTTGTAATTATTTGTAAAAGTGAGATTCCAACTATCTATATTGGAATTGGAAGATTCATATTGTAGTTTAAGGAGTCATTTTGTAAAGAAGTTGAAGATTCATGAGGGAAGTCTAAGAGTCACAAAGGGGCATGTGAACGATCATCCCACTTTGTATAAATATATCCTCATAACTCATGTAACAGGATTTTGGGAGCCAAGCTTTTTGCTAGGCTTAGTCTTAGGAAGAGATTGGGATTTTTGTGATAGCCTTAGTTTCTCTGTAGCAGAGAGGGAGTATACTTCTTTGGAGTAGCACTTGTTGTATGATTAGAACTTTCACTTTGAATAAAACCAGGTAAAATTTTAGGGGCTAATATTCGCAGGTGGGCTAATAGTCCATGATTTTTCCAAAAACAATATTCATCAATTTCCAATTTTCTAAAAACTAATTCACCAAAATTTTATAGTGTACAAATATTTTACTTTAAAAATCACCAATATTATATATTATCTAATATAAAATAATTACAAATATAAAGAGGTTTACAAAATTATCATCAAATATTTTAAAATTTGTATATTAGGAACTAGTAAAATTCGCCAAGGTTGCTAAATTTTAAGATAAAATTCCAACCTTAAAATTTTCCCTGTATAAAACTCAAAGAAGACACACTTTCATGCATATGTTTTGGATATAGTAGGACTATTCTTGTTTTATTTGCAATATATGTTATTTAACTTACGCATATTCTTTTGAAATACTTCGTTTTCATTTGTATGAATCTTTTTGGATGCGTGTTGATGTATTAATATGTCACCTTCACTTGTGGACTATTCTTCATATTAGTTCGTGTGATGTCATTCTGGTCATGTATTCCTTCCAAGCTGCATATTACTACAGTATTTCAAGGGGCACACTTCCTTTTCCCTTAGTGTGTTGGAATTGTCATGCATTGCACCCCAATCTCCGGAGGTTCGCACACTTGTTCTCACTAAAGGAACCATGCACCACTATATGTGGTTTTGGAAACCATGGAAAATAATTAACACCCCACTGTTGGGACTCCTATTCCCAATGGTGTGAGGTCTAGTTGGGACTTCATATCTGGGAGATCCACTGAATGTATGCGGGTCAAGCACCTTCAACATTTCTGGCGCTAGAAGGAGGGTCAGATGACAAGCCCAACCCTTGAAGTCTCTGTTGAATTTCCACACTCATATAATGACTTCTTCCACCATCATAACCCCAACATGTTTTACCAGAAATGAAATACTGCAAGTGTCAACGAGTATCACAGATGAATTTTAAACTCTCAAATTCAATGGTGACGGTGAAACAACCTTATTTAAGCATACTACTCATTTCCTTGAATCCTGCATAGAACATAACATCCACTGTGAGGATGTTGGTTGTAGGTTGTTCGTTCTCATGATCCACGGGAGCGTAATTCAATTGTGCCACACATTTTCTGATCTGTCCATACACTCTTTCGAACATTTTGTCACATAACTGTTTCATGATTTTGATATGTATGATCGTAAACATCTGTGAAAGAAAATTTTGAAATTGCGAAAATCACCTGATGAATCATTGCACCACTTTCACAATCATTTCATGCATTTTTGTTTTGAATTTCCTATAGATGAAGTTGATTGGCCTTTCTTGGTAGGAATATTTCAATATCTTGTTCACATTTAAGAAAATATGCATGAGATTGAATATTTTGAACCACTCCTAGCATACCTTGGTATTAGAGCTTATAAATCTACATAGGACAAGGTTTTTGTTCCAAGTGACCCTTCATCCCCTTCTCACAAAATAGCTCTAGTTCTGTAGGCTAAGGTGGGATAAATTAATAGTTCATCTGTTGGTATACCACCATCTCCTCCCACCCCGCATACTCTAAATTTTAGCATAGGTTTGGAATGTGAGTTTGATGGTTACGATGGAGCTTTATCTCCTCATCCTCCATCCTTTCATCCTATTGATCCTCCAGATTGTGGGTGATTTGTTCACCTTCTTCAAATATTTTTCTTGGTGTTCATGAGGATAAAGTGTTGGATGGAGTCAGTGTTGAACAACCGAATTTCGATATCATTTACGATTATTTTATGTGGGAGCCAATATCTGAACAAGAATCGATGACGAAGGATCACTTTCTTCCTTCTACACCTCTCTCACAATGTCGTGACATTTCCATGATTCTGTCATTTCTATTGAATCTTGTGAAAATTTGGTTTTTGATGATGTTAATACTTATGATCATTCACAGAACATTTGGGATGTTAGTTTTTCATCCATATGTGGAGAGGATTAATATCTACCCTTGATCTTCCCAACCTATCATCTCTTCTTTTTGAAAACATACAGGGTGAAATTTTTCATTTTTCTTCTTCCCCTCTTTGCGATTCATCATATCATGATAATTCTTTTGTCTGTAATATTGAAATTTCTTCTCATGGCTATCGTGACCTTTTCAGCGATTTTTTTGGTCATGATTATGATTTTTCTATTGTTGATCTTTCTAAGCCACCAATATTTGACGATCTACCTTCTGATGAGTTGGAAACTCCCAAACATGTCAAGGCATTTCGGCTCGAGATCATCTTTATGTTAGTTTCTCGTAGTCTCGAGGTCAGTTGCACTTCCGATCAGAATAGTCTTGAATCATTCGATGCTCCTTGTCACTCTAACACACATATTGAAAATCAACCTGTCTTACACAATCGTATCGCTCAGTCATTGGAGGAATCGTATGTAGCGAGCTTGGTGGAAAAATGAAAATTTCTTCTTTCTTTTTGTTCGCTTGTCTTCGCAATTCGAAAGTTTTTTCCTACATGTGTTTGACTCGTAGTGTGATTAAACACCATAGTACATCTGTAGAGTTCCTTTCACGTGCTTTTCATTTTAACTTTTCTATGTGTTCATTCAAACTTCAAACGTTATGGTTTGCATTGTCTTATATTTCTTGCGTATTTTTATGCTTGTATATATTTCTTAGGCTTGCATTCCCTCGCCTACATAGGCTAGGAAATGCGTTGGTGGTTGCATTAGAAGTATCACTTCGGGTGAGTTTGGCCTATGATTTGTTTAGGTTATTAATAGGATTAGGTTTAATTTTATTAGTTGTTTGTGTTGTTTTTCTTTAATTTTACTTTCTTTCCACTTCACTCTTTCCTTTTTTTGTTTTTCTTCTTCAGTTATAGGATAGCTTTTGCATGGGACCGTGTTTGGCTCCTAAAGCGAGCATGGTGAAATCCAAGAGGAATTTGTGCTAATATCAACGCTTGGATATTTTTATATTCCCTCTATTTTTTAAATATTGAATTATTTTAGTCGATGATACTCTTATGGAAAATATGTTCCTTGTCAAAGAAAATCGCAACTAAATCACAATGTTTGAATTAAAACTAGTACCACCTACTCTAATCAGAGTTATTTTTTCAGTTAATCCTTGTCAACTTAGTCAAGTAGAGTAAGGAGGGGAGGAAAATCTTAACATGTATGTTAGAGGTTTATATAAACATCCTTATTTTAAGGAACAACCTATTCTTCTCTCACTAAGTCAGGATCTCTCTTCCACCCCATGAAATAAATAAGTTCCCATTCATAGTTATATGAATGATAAAAAAATGAAAAAACAAATAAAGGTCAAAAGACGAGAAAGGCTTCCAATGCAGAGAGGTGGAACAAGAAACTCCACTGGTGTATTCTCCAGCCTCACTGGAAGTGGAGCAATGTTTGTGTGCCTGAATTGACTCTGTCGGGGTTTTTTCCATGTCTACTAAAAGCAGAACAACACCAAAGATGAAAAATTAGAGTCTGACAATTTATTTTACTTTTGCATCTATATACTCCTCATCCCTAATCGTAACAACTTAGTTTGACTTGGATTGGTTAGTGTGCCACCGATAAAGAGAATGGAGGGGACTACGTCTTTAACTCAGACTAAGTGAAGAACCTATGGTAATCAATTAATTGAAAAATACCTTTGGAATGGTTAGACCAATTTTTCATGAGACAAGACTCATTGAGAGAGTTTGAGTTCTATCAATGTGTCGCCAGTGTTGTAGCGGCTACAACCACCCTCCAAAATTTTCCCTATGTTTATATTTTGGAGTCTAACCTTCTACTCACATGAGCTTATCTTGCAATGATATAAAGTATTCATGTTATGATTGATACTTATCCTTCCCATTTATGCTTGTTTTCACCTTTTTTCACTCGTATACAATATTTCTGAGTCACAAACTAACCTCCTCACCTGGTTGCACAGAAGTTCTGGGCTTGCCTCAAAAAACTACACAATTATTATGGGAAAGCAACCTTGTTGATTGGAATTGCGTATTTCAGACTTGTAGTCATCCTTGAGCTCAGAAAATATGCAGTATGGAAGAAATCCCAACATTGAGCCCAGAAACTACGCAATTCCTCACTAAAGTCAGAAACGGCAGAGTGTACTAAGCTGGAAAGTTGCCCAATTCCCCAAAATTGTGCAATCTTCCTTAGAAACGTGCATCGAAATTCTCTCTTGAAAATAAAAATAAATAAAAAATGAATATCCCTAAAATATAGGGATCTATTTTTAGTATCTAAACAAGGCACATTCGTTATTTTTTGAAACTGCCACCATGTGTCGCTTTTTCCTAGATTTTAGGCACATGCATCATAAACCGTAATTTTTTCAAATATATTTAATCAATGCCTCTAGAGATAATTTTCACACTTGATATGGAGCTCTATAATTCCCGAGAAGATCAAGGAACCTTCAGTGTGGTCATCATTGCTTTTTCGGGTGAGTTTCACTTTTATCGCCTTTTGTTGTTTTTTATGTCGCTTTTTGTTATTTTTCTTTTGTGAGTGATATTTTTCTTATTTTTATTCATGCATGCTAGCATTGTAACATGTTTTATATTGTAGAATTTTTATTTCAAGTTTTTTTTTCCTTTCAAAAGTTTCGCATCGGTTTATTTGTTTTTGCACCGATGGTCACCATTACAGTGACTCTTCTCACTGGTTTGGTTTTCTTCTCATTTATTTAGTTTATGTACTTGATATACACTTATTCAATCATACTTAGTTATATATTCACTCTGTATCTCACCATCGTTTAGATCTTCTCATTTTTTTCACTCTTCTATTGTGTAGATCTGCACTTTCCTTGGTTGGTTTTCACTTTTCCCAGCTCGGCACTGTGCAGTCCTAAGGCTCAAGCCGAGAGCTTGGCCTTTGGAACTACACATTGTGTAGTACAGGATATCCCTATTGCACATTGTGCAGTTCTAGAGCTAAACCTGCTTCAATGGCCACTGAGACTGCGCAATGTGCAGTCTCTCCCAATCCGCTACCCAGGCTGAACTTCACATCGCGTAGTCCCACGCCACAAGCTTCAACCCTGGCTGTCAGGACTGCATAGAGCACATATACCACAAGAAACTAGTCCCTCTTACTGATGAAATTTGTGCAATCCTTCTCTCTAGGTTGTCATTTTTCTGCTTGAACATGCCTTGAAAGTATATTTGAAAAGGATTAATGTTTGG
Organism: Pinus albicaulis; assembly: GCA_034641835.2. Lineage (NCBI taxonomy): Eukaryota > Viridiplantae > Streptophyta > Pinopsida > Pinales > Pinaceae > Pinus > Pinus albicaulis. Next base: position 952,615,103 of record CM076575.1, on the reverse strand, counting down.
TTTCCATGAGTTCATTTTTTGTTCCACAGGTACAATATGTTTTGAGCACTTCTCCACACCAATTAATACTACCATGGTGCCAAAGAGAGATGGTTCAAAAGAGATCACTAAAAATGGTACTGGGGAAGAATTTGAGAAAGCTCTAGTTAACTTCCCAGTATATGCATACACTCAGATGTTTATATAAAATGAGTCAAAACTTACATGGAAGTTGGTTAAATATTCTCTTTTAAAGGACTTCAATGCATATATTGAATATCAACATGTATATCCCAGTATCCAGCGGTCAATATTATACAAGGGTGCATGCATATATCTAGTCTTCTCATGTGCATATGTCATCAACTGGATTGTTTTACACATTGATGAGAAAACTATGACATTGATCAGTGCCAGCAGACAAAATATTTCTACCTTTTTGGAAGATTATTACTAGGGAATGTATCATCTTCCCAAGTCAGTAAATCTCATGAAATCATTCTTCTATTCCACCCACATTTATGTGATCCCAAAGGATATTTCCAGGGGTTGGGTGCAGGAACATCAAATTTTCGAGAGACACCCACACATTCATACAAGACAAAGTCACACAAGAAGGCCTAGAAGCTCTTGTTCATGTTAGCTTGCTATATATACATTCAGCAGAGCACAGATACCTTCCTTGAAGAGTGGGAAATCTTATTAAACTAGGTGGTGAATGAGGGGAACTCATTCAAATGGTCATAATTTTTGGCTCATCCATTAAGAGCCCATGTAGCACAAGCCCACGATACCCCCAAGGGAGTGCAAGCAAGGTTTTATATGTCTGCATACTTACTGGATGCAATATGTGCACAGAATCAGTTTCCTCGCATGACTAGACATGGACTCCACAAGATATTGTCTTGCACATCCATTGTAAGATTATTTCAGATTGTATCCATAGAGGAGTTATGGACCAACTAATTTATCACTTCATCATTTTTCCATACAATCTTATGTTTACGCAAGAGCCACCTTGCATGTCCCGAGGAGAAATGAAGAATATGAGAGATCACGGTTTGGTTTTCCTTATCGAATGGCACACTTGTTAGAGTGTTTGATGGAAAAAATTCATTGCACCTTTTTCCAAGGTATGCCACTGACAAGTTTGTCACGCAATAAGTTTCATTTCATCTTTCCATATGGTTGTCAAAAGCACTGCATAGGAAGAAGAAATAACCATTTCCCACTCTTCCTTTGTAGATCGTATTATACGAGATTAAGAATCTCAAATTTTTAGATACTGAAGCAAAATACAAATTAAAGTTTGAGTTTGGTACAAGATTATTCAATCCATATGATCAGAGGGGAGTTTGCAAGGATCATTGTGTCAAAATCTAATACAATTGGGTTAGCAGAAAATTTCATTGGTCGGACGAGGATCCATGGAAGAATTTCTACAATGCCTCCAGAACCTGCGATCCCATCATTATAGCTAGGACTTCACAGGCCACTCCCTAGAAAAAAAAAACTCTAGAAGAAACAACAGCTGAAGGAAGCAGCCCGATACAAGACAAGGGAAAGAGAAAGGTTGCTGACATAACAAATAAAGAACAAAGATGGAATATTATTTGTAATTATTTTTAAAAGTGAAATTACAAGTTTCCATATTGTAATGTGAAGATTCATATTGTAATGATTTATTTTGTAAAGAAGTTGAAGAGTCATGAGGGGAGTCCAAGAGTAACAAATGGGCGTGTGAAGGGTCATCCTTCGTTGTATAAATATATACTTATAACTCTTGTAACATGCTTTTGGGAGCCAAACGTTTGGATAGGCTTAGGCTCTAGAAGAGCTTGGGAGTTTTGTGAGAGCCCTAGATTCTCCGTAGCGTAGAGGGAGTATACTTCTTTGGAGGAGTAGGTGTTTTAGACTTCACGTTCCACTATTGGGGAAAGTGGTTTGTCAATGGTGTTTGTATTACTAGAAATTTCACTTTTAATAAAACTCAGAGTCGACACACTTTCATACATATGTTGTGGATATAATAGGACTATTATTGTTGTATATGCAATATGTGTTATTTAACTCACACATATTCTTATGGGCTATGTTGTTTGAATTTGTATGAACCTTGTTGGATGTGTGTTGATGCATTAATATGTCACCTTAACTTGTGGACTATTCCACATGTTATTTTGTGTGATGTCATTTTGGTCATGTTTTCCTTCCAAGCTACATACTATAACATGATTCCAAGGAGCATGTTTTCCATTCGTGTGTTGAAACCATCATGCATCACACTTGACTCTCTGCAGGGTCACACAGTACTTGTTCTCACCAAAGACAATGTGCACTGCTATATGTGGTTTTGAAAACCAAGGCAGATCGTTAACACACCACTACTAGGACTCCTATTCCAAATGGTGTGAGTTCTAGTTATGACTTCATCTCGGGGAGATCCCTTAAATTTTGGTGGGTCTGACATGGTAAACATTTTTGGCGCTAGAAGGAGGGACTTATGACAAGCTCAACCCTTGAAGTCTATGTTTAATTTCCACTGTCATCTAATGAATTCTTCCACAATCATAACCCTGAAATGTTTTACCAGAAATAAAATACTACAAGTGCCGACGAGTATCATAGATTATTTTTCAACTATAAAATTCGATGGCGAGGGTGAAACAACCTTATTTGAGTATACTTCATGTTTCCTTGAATTTTACACAGAACACAACCTCCACTGTGAGGATGGTGGATGTAGGTTGTTCATTATCACGTTCCAAGGGCACATAAAGAAGTGGTTTCACACATTGTCTGATACCTCCTCACACTCGTTCAAACATCTTGTCACATAACCATTTCTCACTTTTGATATGTATGATAGTAAACATCTATGCAAAAAAAAAATTCAATTGCAAAAATCAACTGCTGAATCATTGCACAACTTTCACAATATTTTCATGCATTTTTTGTTTTTAATTTCCTAGAGATGAAGTTGATTGGCCTTTCTAAGCAGTAGGATATCAATATATTTTTCAAGTTTAATAAAATATGCACAATCTTGAATATTTCAAACCACTCCTAGCATACCTCAGTGTTAGAGTTTCCAACTTTGCAACAGGAATGGTTGTTGTTCCAAGTGACCCTCCATCCCCTTATCACAAAATAGTTAAGTTCTATAGGCTGAGGTGGGAAAAATTAAGAATTCATCCATTGATATACCACCATCTCCTCCCACACAACATGCTCTAAATTTCAGCGCATTTTTGGACTGTGCGTCTGATGGTCACGATGGAGTTTTATCTCCTCGTCCTCCATCCTTTGGTACCACTAATCCTCCATATTGTGATTTTTTACATTCGCCTATTTCAAATCTTTCTCTTGGTGTTCATGAGGATTAAATGTTGGATTAATTTAGTGTTGAGAAACCAACTGGAAAAATCACTTATGATTATTATGTGTGGGAGCCCATATCTGAACAAGAATCTACAATGAATGGTCACTTTCTTCCTCATGCACCTCTCCCACATCGTCCTAACATTTTCCACGATTCTATCATTTCTGTTGAACCTTGTGAGAATTTTGGTTTCTGATGATGTAACTACTTCTGATAACACATAGAACACATGAGATGTTATTTTTTCATCCAGATGTGTAGAGGAAAAATACTCTACTCTTGATCTTCCCAACCTCTCATCTTATCTTTCTAAAAATATAGAGGGTGAAATTATTCATTTTTCATCTTCCCCTATTTGCGATTCATCAGCTCATGAGGATGCCTCAACCTGTAATCTTGAACTTCATGATCATGGTTATCATGACCTTTTTAGTTATTTGTTTGGTCTTGATTCTTATTTTTCTGATGTTGGTCTTTCTAAGCCACCAATATTTAACGATCTACCTTCTGTTGAGTTGGAACTTCCCAAAGTTGTCAAGGAACTTCAGCCTGAGTTGATGGTTATATCTGGTTCTCGTAGTCTTGAGGTTACTTCCACTTCTGATTAGAATAGTCTTGAATGATTCGAGGCTCCTCATCACTCTAACACACATATTGAAAATAAAATTTTCTTACAAGTTTCACATCGTCCACCTACTTCACATGATCCTATCACTCCGTGATAGGATGACTTGTATGTAGCGAGCTCAGTGGAAAAATGAAATTTTTCTTCTTTCCTTTTGTTCACCCGTCTTCACAATTTCAAATTTTGTGCCTACATGTCTTTAACTCACAATTGGATTAAAAACCATGGTACATCTGCAGAGTGACTTTCATGCACTTTTCGTTTTTACTTTTCTATGTGTTCATTCATGTTAGTATGAATCCTTTGTCGAAGTGTACGAAAAAGGACCACTTTAGCTACACATAACTAATACCCCTAACAACAAAAGTGGTTGCCAATATATTCAGATCTATGGTTAGTTGAACATAAAAGAGCTACAAAAACTAGATCTATGCATGGAAAGACATTAAGCAGAAAAAACAAGGGTTTGCTCCATATACCAATAGACAAGACAAGAACAATTTTTGAAAGAATTTTTATATTAATTGGGCACCTGGGAGGAAAAGAAGAAGGCGTATCCACTTCTCCTCAGTGGGATGGGTTCTTGGAAGTCCTCAGCACTTCAGATCTAAGATTTCTCTCTCTTGTTGGTGTAGAAAACCCACACAAAGAATAGAACTCAAAGGGAGCTCACACAAAAAATGGTAGAAAAGAGTGACCAAGTGTATAGATCCAGAGTGATCTAATAGGCAACAAAAGGTGAAGAATGGTAGGAAAAACCCTCCTATTTATAACAAAATATTGGGTCATTCTAGATCTTGGTGCATGGGTTAACCAGATCTAGATCCACTTTTTAAGGAATATTTTATTATATTTGTTGGAGGGAAAAGGTATTTGACTTGGGTCAAATCCCTTAATTTGTCAAAAATAAATAAATAAATGATTTATTTATCTTTTTAAGGAAGCGGTTAGAAGATAATCAAATAAATAATGATTTATTTAATTATTTAAGGAAGTGGATGAAAGATAATTAAATAAATAATGATTTATTTAATTATTTGTGGGTGATTTGGTCATATTTAACAAGGAATATTATCTAAATAAGGTTTAAATAATTATTCCTAGAAAATAATAAGATAAATAAAGGTTTATCTAATTAATTTCTTTGGTTTTGGGTTAAACATGACTAGGAATAATAATTAAATTATGGTTTAATTAATTATTCCATGAGGAAAATCAAACAAATATAGGTTTGTTTAATATTTCCTTTTGGGGTTTCCTGTTTTAACATAGTGAAAGCAATTTTACTTAGGGTAAAATTGATCTTACATGGTGTACTTGGGTCCATCTAATGATAATAGGTTAGATGACCAAAAAATGGTGTAACAGATTGCCCCCCAGCATGCGAGTGTCAGGAGCAAATCGTATGACCGAAGTACGTTGTAAGAACTCAATCACTAGACAACAAAAGGGAAGTCAGAGAGAGAAAGGTGAGGTAGATAGTGTGTTGAAGGACTAGACCCTGAGGAGACGAGACTCGCAGGTGCAACAAGTCTCTTTTTATGAGAGGGTACCTGTGCTGAAGGCGGCGGGGGAGGCATACCTATGCCCGCCGAGACAAAGTACAAAAGAATAGTGTGTCCAATAAACAAGGGACCGAACCATAAAGTACAGCCGGCATAATCATGAGCTAGATAAAAATACAATGAGGAATCCCACATACATGCTGTGCCTGGGATAACAGCCAGGACTGATACAATAATATCTGAGTACATGAGATACAAATACAACCCAAATGCCCCCTGTAAATGGGGAAGGGCTCACAAAATCTGACTGATACATGCAAATCAAAGAGGCGCCGCAAGTGGCTAAGGCCAACATCATCAAATATCTGGAGCTGCATCGAAGGCTGCAAGGAGGAGGTCATCCGGGCATGTGGGGGGCTACCTGCAGGGCCACCCCCTCATGAGGGTTGAGACATCTCACACACACCCGGGAATCATCAAGAGATGCTGCTAGATCACTGGACCATCAAGTATACGAATCTCGATCATGCTGAAAGGAGCTAGAGAAACAATCAAGTCAAAGGGAAATGAGAGATCCCTTGGCCTGATCCGAGGCACCGAACAAGAGTGGAAGCTGGAACCAAGGTACACCGCCCTCTAGACCTGGCTTCTGGAATGAATGTGCTGATGTCGACAGAAGGAGGTCTGCCATAGGTGAGGCAATGAGAGATCCTCAACTAAGGCACGAGAGAAAATAGTAGAGTGACGGACAGACTGACACAAATGATGATGGTGAAATGGAAGGGACTGAGTAGCGAATGGACGACTTCCCTTGGTAGAGCATAAAGGGCATGAATGACCTGGCAGTGACTGACGCAATATCATAAGGGATAGGGGATAGTGGGACTGAAGGCCATAATGTGCGACACAAGAGAGAGACCAAGAAATGAATGGTGGAGGGCTATAGCGGGGTACAAAGGGACTCGGGATAGACTCCATGAATGCGATGATGACTCAACTTGGATGCTCTAAACAAGGGCGACTTGATGGTGCTGCCACACAGTAAAGGCCCAATGGGGGACCATGAAAACATGAGTACAAGATGGTAACTCATGATGAAAATTGACACGAACAAAGACAAGTAAGGAGGCAAAATGGTGCCCCAAGTACAAGTGTTGTAAGTGAGGAAGTTCGATTTGAAGGAGAGGTGAAGTGATCCTTCTTGGACAAAATAACTCCTGGCGAAGGATGAAAGTACAAAAAAGATGTTGGCTATCTAAAAGAACCTAAAACACGCATCTCAAAAGGGAAATGCTAAGGGTAATATTTCTTAAGATAGAGTGCATTGCGAGGATTAGGAAGAGGATTGCCTTCGAAGTCCTCTAAAAGGTATGCCCCCTTACCAAGACCCTTACTAATGACGTAAGGGCCTAGCCATAATGAGTCGAACTTCCCGTGACCAAGGACATCATGGGCTTGGTCACATACTAGAACAAGGTCGCCTTTGAGGCTGGAATTTTTGGTCATATTGAGCTTTGGTGCGTTTCTTGGCCGCTTCCATGGTTTGCAATGCAACACGACGGTCTTCAGAGGCATGCTCAGGCATGATAAGTCGTTGTTCTAGAGGTGGGGTGTTAGGGAGAAGTTCAACAGCCAGATGAAGGGAAGGGATGTCACACTCGATTGGTACGACAGCCTCCTCTCCAAAAACGAGGTGAGGAGGGTTATGGTTGAGGGGCATAGGTGCCCCCGAGCATGGTGTGGTCATGCCAAAATGTATTTAGAAAAAAGGGGAATCTAAACACATTTAAATGATGTGGTGTGCCATTTGTTATCATTATGGTTATGCAGTGTGAGAAAGGAAATGGAGGATTACCAATCTCTTTTGGTACTGCATATAGGGATCAAATGGACTTTAAGTTTCCGAGTTGGCATACCTAGTGTCACTATCCCAAAAAGAGGATTTGGAGATAATGAACTAATGCTCTCGTAGAAAAGCTATAGGTTGGTCAACAATAATGTCTAAGAGACTGGGTTGTTGATGTAAGATGAGGGAACGATAAGGGGTATCATCCCTAGAGTGATCTGAAGTGATATGGGACTCTAGAGGTTCTTCGAAATGTGGAAGAATACTGGGACTAAAGTCAACACGACCAGATCCACTAGGAGAGTTGTGGAGAATTTCTTCTCTTGGTCTCTCAAATGTGGGTGCCCCCTTACCCAAACAGTGGGTTTCAATGTAATGGCCACAAGGTGGGTGTGGTGTGAACGCATGGGTTCGATGTAAGGGGGAATAGATAACATCAGGGGTGGGGATTTTTTCCATAATGTCGTCATCGCGATAGAAGATGGGGTGACTGGTGGAAGAAAGACCACCTGACGTGGTGAAGTGACCGGAATCATCATCATGAGAAGAGAGGTTCACACGCGCATCGTCACAAGGGGTGACCGAAGAGTAAGTAGATAAAGGATCTACCAATGTTGAGCCCAAGAGGATCGCTGAAGGAAGGTCAAGCGAAACAACAGGGGAGGATTCAGATGGAATGTTCCCTGAGGGTCTCATGGATGATGATAGGTAAAAAATGCTGGACGAAGGCTCCGTCATCTCGACATCAGGAGGGGGAATGTCAATGGGAGCAGTCATATCTGGTAGTTCTGCTGAAGCAGAATGCGCAAATAGGGGAGAGGTGGACTCATTGCGCTTGGCCTCGAATTGGTGGACCGCGGCGATAGAGGTGCGGAAGTCCT